>CM055901.1:16088596-16188596 GCA_029582155.1 Panopea generosa | reverse complement strand
CTATGAATCATGAATTATTAATTTGCAAATTATGAATCTTTCGTGTGCTGTTTTATCCACATTTAGTCAGGAGATGCAAGTTTCCTATCCTTCTATACAAGTCCTTGACACAGGGTAGTACTTTAAATAAAAAGGGAAAGCTCTATTTTATATAGGTCTGCATGCGTGATATCAATACGGTTTAATCTAAAACATAAGATACAAGACGGAAACTGTTCAATCCGGGTAACTGAAACAAACAAAAAATTACCATTATTTTAAGGTGCAATATGAACAAATTAAATGATAAATGTATATGCTACTTTTTCTTTATTTTGTTTCCTTCTGATTGGTGAAAGAAGAAAGAAATGCATACTAAGTAGTTGACCCCATAAACTTACAGATTCTATGTCTCCAATATTATGTTGACTGAACATTAATCAAATTGCTCCTCCGTTGTGCTAGCAAACATGCACACCGAGGAATTCTCAATCGATTGGTAAAATGTCTTTCTGTAGACTGATAAATATGGCAAAATTTATTCATTTAAACTTGGAAGATATATCGTAGCCACCGTGCGCTGATGGCCTAAATAGATCATATTTTGTTTTTATTACATGCACAGGGACGAAAAAGAAACGAACGTCGTTTGTGTAATATATATTTAAAGGATTCCATCAAACAAAAATATTTCATTAGTTTGCTAATTAAATGTTTGACAACGTCTAACGCTTCTTTCACAACAACAGCGACAACAATCGTCGTTGCTGTCGATTTTAATAACATTATCTTCATCTTTAACATTGTCTTCATCAACATCATTATCATCATCATCAGCAGCAGCAGCATCATCATCATCATCATCATCATCATCATCATCAGTATAGAAGGAAGTGGTAAGTGATTGTAAGTGAGACCTGTAGCGGCAACGTCCTGGAATTTGTTAATGAAATTCTTTGAATATATTATCTGCAGATATTACCACTTTGCTAAGAAGGAATCTTTCAACATGTTGAAATTTAACTGCATACCCAGATTGAATCGATGATGACCGAAAACTTCCGGACGTTTACGTTTTTCCATGGGCCAGGTCTGATTTAAATATTGGCGATAAAAGAGAGTTTAAACACATGATTTTTTTAAAGATACATAGCGGTATCCTGCATCAGACACGGTCCATAAAGTCACAATTTATAATAAATATTAAAATAACACCATTTGTTATTGATTAAAACGGACGTAAATACATATTATTAAATATGCTGCTTTAACTACGTTCTGTTTTCGATCTTTGTTGACTTAATTATAGCCCCAGTTTAGACTGATGGCTATGTGCGTATTCGAACGCCAGCTCTGTATATTTTTCTAGTATAACGACATTTGTGAATAGGGGATTGTTGGCGCTCGCCGGTGATTGAATCGTCGGAACGGACGTTATGCACGAGTCTGATTAATTGTAAGTCATAACTATCTATGGACTTCCGGTTTAGCAACTGGTAAATCTAGAATCGTCACTCTAACTAACAACTTAAAGTTTTCTGAGTCTCGAATCTGCTTAAACCTTTAAAAGGCAACAGCGAAATTTAGATAGGAGTTAGCTCCCTTGACAAAAAAGTGCACATTTGGCAGCAGCGACCAGCAACATAGTCCGACAAGTAACTGCAAGAAAGCTTATTTATATTAGATGTACGGTATGTTGTATGCTGTAACCAACTGTATTCACATTTAATCAATTCATATTCTTTGAATAAAACAGATCAATAACAGTTCCGAACATGACATCTGAAACATAACTTGACACAAACTTGAACTGACATTTTTGACAAGGAACGTGTAATTCTACGTCAGTAAATGTTTGTACATTTGTTACTGTGCCGCTGCAGTATGTATTTTATTTGATATTGCAGAACTCAAGCTATATATACAATATTGCACGGCAACTTATTCTTCTTGGACAATGATGGACTTCCGGTGTAACATTGACTTTTTACCTCGGTGATAAACATGACCCGACGGGTGACCTTCCAACGAATGAGTGATCCATTTTTAACTGACCCGTGGGAAATTGACACTCGTTTAAGTCTGATCACAAACTGTGCCAGTTATATATTTCAACATTGAAAGCTAACCCCAGTATGTCATATTGATAAGTTGTTTCATTAGTGATAACATGCGTGGTACCAAATGGTGTTATTTGGAATTACCTTTTGTTAGGTTGTGTTACAAGTTAAGAATGTACATTTTCGGTTCAAATTTTACATGCAAGTTACTACCATGTAAATATCTCAGTAACCACCCACTGGGTTAATTTAAAACTTCACGGTTCAGGGCTGAAGTCTTCCAGGTTATCAGACAATCAAGTTAGATAACTCCTGACCATTTATAGCATTGTTTTGAAACTTCACTAAGTCTTTGTGGTTATAAAACGATCCAGTTATATAAGTCTTGGTTGAATTTAATGCAAATTATTGCCATTTTTCGACTTTCTAGTTAAGCTTTTCCTTGCAACTTGCTACCATGCACATATTGATTTGAAGCTACACGGATTTTGCTGCTTATAAACGGTGAAGATAGCGATTGTACGTATATTTAATAGTTGTACCATGCGACTTAATCTCATCTTATCACAATCATGTGCTGTTTTGCTTATATTTAACTAACGGTCAAAAAAGGGACTATTTAGATTTAACTTTGATCAGCTTTCAACAACTGTTGTTATCAAAGTTTAATGTTGAAATGTGACCCGGGTCATTTTTCAACATTTAAAAATCGTGTTCAAAATTGGATGTAACACCGGCATTGGTACGTCTAAAAGTTACACACTACCACTGCATTCACCTTATTCTGAAAAAAAAAATTGGTACGTCGCCTAAATATAACTATGCCTCAATCGGGTAATACAATCTGCAGTGAATTAAGTTGTCTCATTTGCGACGGAAAGAAAGATGTCGCATTCCATTTTTTGTATTTTCTTTGCCCGAAACTGAGAATCTGGATAATATTCGCATCAAAATACGTGTATTTTTTGTGTACTTCCGATCATTGACGGAGATTGTCGGAAAACAATCGGAGATATTTGTAAACAAATACGCTTTACGAGCGAACCGCTCGTTAACGAAATACACAGTTTGATCAATGTTGCACGTTTTAAAATAGCAATCAATGCGGCGTTTATTGGTATGGTTTTAGCAATATTACAAGCATATTTAATTTCAATAATTTGTTTTATACCATTCTTATAACGTTCTTTTAGTTGACATGTCTCCGTAAAACATAATTTACACAACTTATACCACGGATCCTATGCTATTTTATAATCTTGTAATAATACGATTAAGGAAGACGAATCGATGCAGATTTCATTATTTTTAAAATTAAGTTTCCATAGCAACGGTTTCCGATTATCATGTTCAGTAATACTATAGAAATACGACATCGATAGTACGACATCGCGTCACGTCTATTAAAATAATTATGGTCTCAGAGGAGCAGTGCCGATTATCTGCGTCACAACTTTGGTCTAACAGGGAAACGACCGGCAGGGGAATGATTCGTTTTATATAAACCGTCTGGCGGCCATGTGGAAGACTGAGTAATCAAGAAATTGAATTGGTATTTAAATTTTGCCAATTGGTGTATAAAAACAACAACAAAGCAAAAACACCCAAATCCAGCAATATATCTGAACCAGCTTATACAATTTTAGGATAGTAAAAGCTGTGTATGGAACGCCATAGCTGTCTTATGTGGTCCATTTTATATGTATTATGTGCATTCTTTATTATATCATGTGCTTTCATCATTATATTATGTATATACGTTATAACGTCATGTCGATACTTTATTACATTATGTCGATACTTCATTACATTTTGTATATACTTTATTATATTTTGTAGACTGTTTATAACATTATGTAGATACGTCATTATATTGTGTAGATACTTCATTACATTATGTAGATACATTATTACTTTATGTGGATAATTTATTATATTCTGTAGATACTTCATTACATTATGTAGATACGTCATTATATTGTATAGATACATTGTTACATTATGTAGTCTATTTATTACATTATGTGGATACTTTATTATGTTCTGTAGATTCTTCATTACATTATGTGGATACTTTATTATATTCTGTAGATACTTCATTACATTATGTAGATACATTATTACATTATGCATAAACTTTATTGTAATATGTAGAAACTTTATTATATTATGTAGACACTTTATCATATCTTGTCGAAACTTTATAATATTATGTAGAAAATTTATTACAATATGTCCAAACTTTATCATATCATGTCGAAAGTGTATTACATTATGTGCAATCTTTATTATATTATGTCAAAACTTCCTTATGATGACGATATCATTTTGACGGGGTGATTTCTATATTGACACCGCTTTAAACAACAAGCTTTTTTGAGAGAATGAATATTGAACATGGCGGAAGAGAAAATGGAAGTTGTTCTTGAAAATCTCAGCATGAATACACACATCCCTTCCATTCTACGGGAAAAAAATTCGCTTCCTGTGGTGCGTGTCCATAACTCTTCCTGTTGTGCGTGTCCATATCTCTTCCTGTGGTGCGTGTCCATATGTCTTCCTGCGGTGCGTGTCCATATCTCTTCCTGAGGTGCATGTTCATATCTGTTTCTGCGATGCGAGTCCATATCTCTTTTTGCGGTGCATGTCCATATCCCTTCCTGTGTTGCTTGTCTATATATCTTCCTGCGGTGTGTGTCCAAATCTCTTCCTGAGGTGCGTGTCAATATATCTTCCTGGGGTGCGAGTCCATATTTCTTCCTGCGGTGCGTGTTCATATCTCTTCCTGCGGTGCGTGTCCATATCTCTTCCAGTAGTGCGTATCCATATCTCTTCCTGCGCTGCGTGTCCATATCTCTTCCTGCGGTGCGTGTCCATATCTCTTTCTGTGGTGCGTGTCCATATCTTTTCCTGCGGTGCGTGTCCATATCTCCTCCTGTGGTGCGTGTCCATATCTCTTCCTGTGGTGCGTGTCCATATATCCTCCTGAGTTTCGTGTCCATATATCTTCTTACGGTGCGTGCCAATATCTCTTCCTGTAGAGCGTGTCCATATCTCTTTCTGTAGTGCGTATCCATATCTCTTCCTGCGCTGCCTGTCCATATCTCTTCCTGCGGTGCGTGTCCATATCTCTTTCTGTGGTGCGTGTCCATATCTTTTCCTGCGGTGCGTGTCCATATCTCCTCCTGTGGTGCGTGTCCATATCTCTTCCTGTGGTGCGTGTCCATATATCCTCCTGAGTTTCGTGTCCATATATCCTCTTACGGTGCGTGCCAATATCTCTTCCTGTAGAGCGTGTCCATATCTCTTTCTGTAGTGCGTATCCATATCTCTTCCTGCGCTGCCTGTCCATATCTCTTCCTGCGGTGCGTGTCCATATCTCTTTCTGTGGTGCGTGTCCATATCTTTTCCTGCGGTGCGTGACCATATCTCCTCCTGTGGTGCGTGTCCATATCTTTTCCTTTGGTGCGTGTCCATATATCTTCCTGCGGTGCGTGCCATTATCTCTTCCTTTGGTGCGTGTCCATATATCTTCCTGCGGTGCGTGCCATTATCTCTTCCTTCGGCGCGTGTCCATATATCTTCCTGCGTTGCATGTCCATATACCTTCCAGCGTTGCGTGTCCATATCTCTTCCTGTAGAGCGTGTCCATATCTCTTCCTGCGGTGCATGTGCATATCTCTTCCTGAGGTGTGTGTCCATATATCTGCCTATGTTGCTTGTCTATATATCGTCCTTAGGTGCGTGTACATATCTCTTCCTGCGGTGCGTTTCAATATCTCTTCATGCAATGCGTGTCCATATCTCTTTCAGCGGTGCGTGTCCATATCTCTTCCTGCGATGCGTGTCCATATCTCTTCCTGTGGTGCCTGTCCATATCTCTTCATGCGGTGCATGTGCATATCTCTTCCTGAGGTGCGTGACATATATCTGCCTGTGTTGCTTGTCTACATATCTTCCTTAGGTGTGTGTACATATCTATTCCTGTGTTGCGTTTTTATTTCTCTTCCTGTGTTGCGTCTTCATATCTCTTCTTGCAGTGCGTGTCCATATCTCTTCCTGTGGTGCGTGTCTATATATCTTTAGGTGGTGCGTGTCGATATCTTTTCCTATGGTGTGTGTCTATATCTCTTTCTGCGGTGCTTGTCCATAACTCTTCTTGCGGTGCGTGTCCATATCTCTTCCTACGGTGCGCGTCTATATATCTTCCTGTGGTGCGTGTCCATATCTCTTCCTGCGGTGCGTGTCCATATATCTTCCTGCAGTGCATGTCCATATCTCTTGATGTGATGCGTGTTTATATATCTTTCTGCGGTGCGTGTCCATAACTCTTCCTGTGGTGCGTATCCATAACTCTTCTTGCGGTGCGTGTCCATATCTCTCCCTGCGTTGTGTGTCCTTATCTCTTCCTGTTGTTCGTGTCTATATTTCTCCCTGTGTTGCGTGTCAATAACTACTACTGCTATTACTACTACTACTACTACTACTACTACTACTACTACTATTACTACTACTACTGCTTTTACTACTACTACTACTTCTACTACTACTACTACTACTACTACCACTAATACTAATACTGCTTCTATTACTACTACTACGACAACAACTACTACTACTTGTACTACTACTACAACTACTACTATTACTAATACTACTACTACTACTATTACTACTTATACTACAAACTACTACTAATTCTACTACTACTACTACTACTACTACTACTACTACTACTACTATTATCACTAACTACTTCTACTACAACTACTATTACTATTACTAACTATTACTACTACTAATACCGCTACTACTACTACTACTACTACTACTTGTACTACTACTACAACTAATACTATTACTAATACTACTACTATTACTACTAATACTACTTCTACTACAAACTACTACTAATTCTACTACTACTACTACTACTACTACTACTACTACTCCTACTATTATCACTAACTACTTCTACTACAACTACTATTACTATTACTAACTATTACTACTACTAATACCGCTACTACTACTACTACTACTACTACTACTACTACTACTTGTACTACTACTACAACTAATACTATTACTAATACTACTACTATTACTACTAATACTACTTCTACTACAAACTACTACTAATTCTACTACTACTACTACTACTACTACTACTACTACTACGACAACAACAACTACTACTACTTGTACTACTACTACAACTACTACTATTACTAATAATACTACTACTACTATTACTACTTCTACTACAAACTACTACTAATTCTACTACAACTACTACTACTACTACTACTACTACTACTACTACTACTACTACTATTATTATTATCACTAACTACTTCTACTACTATTTCTATTACTAACTATTACTACTACTAATACTACACCTACTACTACTACTACTACTACTACTACTACTACTTCTAATACTACTACTACTACTACTTCTACTACTACTACTACTACTACTACTACTACTACTACTACTACTACTATTACTACTACTACTTCGTCGTCTACTACTACCACTACTTCTACTACCATTACCACTTCCATTACCACAACCACTACCACTACCACTACTATTACTACTACTACTTCTACTACTACTACTACTACTACCATCATTACCACTACTATAGTTACTACTTAACATTAAGAGTGATTTGTGCTTAATAAATCAATAACGAAGTTACAAATAGCTTTGAATAGACGAATAAGGGAGCAATTTCCTTTTGGCGAGCATATCTACTTTATGCGCACATTCCCATAGACGTTTGACAAACAAAGCTTTCTTCTACACTGAGAGAAATCAGAACTCACGAGCAACAACTTCTGACTTAATTGGAGAAAAAGTACCTCGAAGTTCTAGATTAGAGTACTAAACGTAACTAACTGTATAATCGATTATTCAACAGAACACGCCATTCGTATTCATATCAGTATATCACAAGTTGTGCTTACTGTACAGTATAAATCATAACTCATACTGTATAAAGTGTATAATAACGATCCATCATTTTGATAGTATGCGTGCTGCTCTATCATTACAATGTATCAAGTTCTGTAACTGCGTTTTGCTTTTGATAATGTAAAAAATCAGGGTTTTGTCCCTTGGTTGACGAATATCTAAGCCACGATATTGCAAGTGGGCGTAGTTGTGGAAGGCATTATTGGGGGGGGGGGGGGGGGGGGGGGGGTAATTTAATGATGTTTTCTTATGTTAAATTTAAAACTTATAATTAAGGCAGAAGATGTAGGTTAATCACCAATGTTATATTCGAATGAAATTAACATGTAACCCTTTCAGCCTTCAGTTTTTATGCATATTTGGAGTTTCTATGTTATCCCATTTTGCTGACGGATTGTATGCATTGGCGTACGTGCGTATGCCTGGATACGCACATGACGGAAGCAAATATTGTTTACGGTAATGTGCGTAAATCTCTACTCTATATATACATGAAAAAATATAATGATAAAAAGTCGGGTACCAATGAATAAATATATGTCCGTTTATCAGAATTCAAAGCACACGAAGTACTGGAAGGGGAGTAAGAATTGTACGGGTGCAATCCTAAATTCTGTAATAGTTCATGTTTTAATACATGTACCAAAACCGAATTAAGTGAAAACATGAATTAATGGGTTTGACGGCGTACCAACACATTGTAGGTTATTCGACGCCAACTCTAAGGAAGATTGTAGGTTCACTTTACATGTACAAAAACAACAAGGTAAAATATTTAAAAAATCACATCAACAAACGAATATGGTGAATGAGCTTAGTACCTATATACCTGCAGAACTGCACAGATTCGGCAAATTCTTTCGTATTACTTAAATAGTCGCTTCTTATGACATGCATGAGCCACAGTGAACATATCCATGCCATCACTCATATGTCTCCCCGGAACCACACAGTGGTTGGTAATTTAACTACAATAATTAACATGACAAAAAAGTGCAAAATGAACATGCCACCAATTATGTGGATTCCTATCTATATGCAGAGATCGACAGTGATTCTCTTCTGATCCAGAACCGCACGGATAAGTAAAAACAACAAAAAATCATCAGTAGTTTGTTCAGTTTGCAAACCGAACTGCAAAATATAGACAATAAAGAGCCACGACGACAGATAAAACCTGCAAAAACCGATGGCCGGTGAAAACTAGAGCATGAAAATATCCAGGCATTCAGAAACGGGGATAAAACCAACAGGCTATTTGGTATGAGTTAACCCTTTTATTCATATACATTCTGTATTGTCTTGTGTATTATACAAAGTCCAATACACAATGATCAGAGTAAATGTATTTAAATACTATTACGTGATCGTACGTACTGCATTTACCTTTTATATTTTTTTCAGAAATCAAATTATGCATAGAACTTGCACGTTTCTGTTATAATTACAGATGATTTAAAACAGTTGCCTAACTTGATGTGCTTCTATTTTATAACGTGTATAACGCATTAAAATAAAGGCATGTCCAATCGGAGTTCTTCTGGCATTAACAAACATGTGTTCAATTAATTTTTAAAATATATTTTATTTCACTTTCTTCCTTATGTAAAAAAGTAACCTTTTTATAGCAATCGTTTAATTTTATTATTTATATTTATAGCAAATTTGTAACATACATGTACTGTAAAAAAATAAAAACATGTCTATTACGAAATACAATACACATTCCTCGCGAATATAAACCCTTCTGTTATTTTCAGCATTATTCTTTCCCGGGAACTGTCATAGAAATCGCGTAGATTCTGTTTAGATCAAGGGTACAGTGCAACATTGTTATCTTTACATATAAACAAATAAGACAACGGAGCAGAGTCGCGTTGAACCATCGACATGTTATAGAGTCAATACAACATTGAAAAAGAGTTTAAAGTTCAATATTTTGTCATAATTCATAAAAAAAACATGTTTTATGTTTTATAAAAGCAATTATATAAAAACAATTCAAATCTAAATATCATATTATTCACATCGTTTGTTATATGTTTCTGACGATGACATCATCTCGTGTTTTCCTATTTATAGCCATCGGTCTTACAACGAACGAAACTAAAATAAGAACACTGCCGGTTTGTTTGTTTTTTTTAAATCTGGAAATATGCAACTTTCTTAAATCCCCGTACACTGGCACAAGCGGTATTCTATTCTCGAACAATACTGAAGGAACATCACGATTTCAGTTATTCAGAATTAATAACAACACTGAGTCAAAATGTAGGTTAAAGTAAGTGAGTTTGTTTCCCAATTTTCAGCTCTTTGATAAACAATTCTTGGATGCCTTACTATCCGTTGAGAGAAAAATGAATATTCTATTACAAAAAAGAAAGCTACCGTAACAAAACATCAATCACTTATAATAAGTCACTTAAACTCCTTATAAACATTATATATGTGTGGAATTCACCATTCATTTTATTGCAATATATATATGAACATTTTTGCCCTGTTTTCACCATGTGTTTTGAAACGAATTCAAAGTAAATGTAATGTAACATTAAAGTTAACCATTTCAATTAAAAGTAAACACACACATGTAAAAGTGATAATACACTATATGCGTGTAGGAGGATTTTCTCGCACGATTTCCTTGTTTGGACAATTATATTTCACATCATATCGTATACTTATGCAGCTGGCATGTATCAAAAGATAAGAATTACTCCTTCTGTCATCGGTATGCTGGCAGATACTTTGTCAACTACTCTGCTGGTATTTTACTTCAACCGATAATTATTCTTGTTTATATCTATGGTTTGATGTCAGACATTCGGCAAGTCAATAATGTCAACATGATCAATATAGATAGCTGCAATCATTGGAAACAGTAACGATGTTCATATTAATAGAGTCGTCGCTTCCTGTCAATTTGAAGCTCGTTCAAAGTTTCTATCTAAAAAAATATTTAACACAAAATTACAATTATATAAGGGACTTGCATGCTAGAACTAAAATAGTTTCTCACTCGAGGCGTGAAAGATTTAATTCACTATTCATTTTCTAAAATGTTCAATTACATAAAAAATCATGCATTCATTTTTGTTTTATCAATTACCATTATATCTTATATTCTGCCCCATCTCCACTATGGTACTTGCCCAAGCCATTCCCACCCCTTTCCCCACTTTATTCTGTACTGACAAAATACTATAACACAACACAATGAATATGTTGTGTACGTGTAAAGTAGGTGTGAATGTATGTGTGTGAGTTAATGTGGGCATACGTTTGTATGTGAGTGCAGCGTAGGTGCTTGTATAAGTGCGTTTGTATGTCCGTCTGTGTGTGCGTAAAGCGTACGTGCGTTTGTAGGTTTGTATATGCAGCATGCGCGTGAATGCATGTGCATTAAAACTAGAAGTAGTAATGGTGGTGATGGTGGTGGTATTAGCAGTAGTAGTGGTGGTGGTGGTGTTTAATAGCAGTTTACGTAGAAGTTGCAGTAGTGGTGGTGGTACTAGTAGTAGTCGTAGTAGTGGTGGTTGGGGGTTGGTGGTGATGGTGGTAGTAGTAGTAGTGGTGGTGTATGTGGTGGTGTTAGTAGTAGTAGTAGTAGTAGTAGTTCTTGTATCAGTAGAAGTGGTGGTGGTAGTAGGAGTACTGGTTGTAGCAGTAGTAGTGGATGTTGTAGTAGTAGTAGTAGTAGTAGTAGTAGTAGTAGTAGTAGTAGAAGTAGTAGTAGTAGTAATAGTAGTAGTAGTAATAGTGGTTGTGATGGTGGCAAAAGTAGTAGTTGTGATTGTGGTAGTAGTAACTGTAGTAGTGGTGGTGGTGGTAGTATAAGTAGTAGTAGTAGTAGTAGTAGTAGTAGTAATAGTAGTAGTAGTAGTAGCAGAAGTACAAGTAGTAGTAGTGTTGGTGGTTTTGATTGTGGTAGTAGTTGTAGTATTATAAGTATTATTATTGGTGGTGGTAGTAGAAGTAGTAGTAGTAGAAGTTGTGGGTGGTGATGGTGGTGTTGGTAGAAGTAATGGTAGTAGTAGTAATAGTAGTTGTAGTAGTGGTGGTGGTGGTAGTAGAAGTAGCAGTTATAGTGGTGGTAGTAGTAAAAGTAGTAGTAGTGGTGGCGGTAGTAGTAGTAGTTGTGGTTGTAGAAGTAGAAGAAGTAGTTGTGCTGGTGGTGGTGGTAGTGGTGGTAGAAGTAGTAATAGTAGTAGTAGTAGCAGTAGTGGTGGTGGTAGTAGAAGTAGTAGTTGTAGTAGTGGTGATAGTATTAGTAGTGGTGGTGGTAGTAGTAGTAGTGGTGGTTGTAGTAGTAGAAGTAGTAGTTGTAGTTGTGGTGGTGGTGGTAGTAAAGATAGTTGTAGTAGTAGTAGCAGAAGAAGTAGTATTGGTAGTTGTAGTATTAGTTATAGTAGTATTAGTAGTAGCAGTAGTGGTGGTAGTAGTAAAAGTAGTAATTGTAATAGTGGTAGTATTAGTTGTTGTACTTATGGTGATGGTGGTGGTAGTAGTAGTATTAATAGTAGTTGTAGTAGAAGTAGTAGTAGTAGTAGCAGTAGTTAAAGTTGTAGTAGAAGTAGTAGTAGTAGTAGTAGTAATGGTGATGGTGGTAGTAAGAGAAATAGTAGTGGTAAAATTGGTAGTAGTAGAAGTAGTAGTTTTGGTGGTGGTAGAAGTCGTACTTGTAGTAGTAGTAGTAGTAGTAGTTGACGTAGTAGTAATAGCAGTAGAAGTAGTAGTAGTGATGGTGATGGTGGTGGTGGTGGTGGAAGTAGTAGAGGAAGAAGTAGTAGTAGTAGTTCTTGTAGTAGTAGTTGTAGTAGTAGCAATAGTGGTGGTTGTAGTAGTAGAAGTAGTAGTGGGTTGGTAGTAAAAGTAGTGTTGGTAGTAGTAGTAGTGATGATGGTTGTGGTAGTAGAAGTAGTAGTAGTAGTAGTAGTAGTAGTAATAGTAGTAGTAGTTGTAGTAGTAGTAGTAGTAGTAGAAGTAGTAGTAGTAGTAGTAGTGTGTGTTGTTAGTGTACGTAATGTAGTAGAAGTAGTCGTGGTAGTGACAATAGCGGTACTTGTAATAAAATCTTAGTCCTTTAATATTTTGATTCAGATTAAACATCGCAATAAAAATGGAAGTGGTGGTGGTGTTGGTGGTAATTTTAATATTGGTGGTGCTGGTTGTGGTGTTGGTAGTAGTAGTAGTAGTGGTGGTGGTGGTGGTGGTGGTGGTGTGGTAGTAGTAGTAGTAGTAGTAGTAGTAGTAGTAGTAGTAATAGTTGTGGCGGTGATGGTAGTACTAGTAATTGTTGTAGTAGTAGTAATAATGGTTGTGGTGGTGGTGGTGGTTATAGTATTAGAAGTAATGGTGGTGGTAGTAGTAGTAATAGTAGTAATAATAGTAGTAGTAGTAGTAGTGGCAACTGTAGTGGTGGTGGTAGTAGTAGTAGTGGTGGTGGTTGAAGAAATAGTAGTATTGTTTTTGGTTTAAATAGTAGTAGTAGTAAAAGTTGTAGTGGTGGTTGTTGTGGTGATAGTAGTGCTTATGATTGTGGTGGTGGTGGTGTTGTAGTAGTAGTACCGGTAATGGTGGTGGTGGTAGTAATAGTAGAAGTAGTAGTGTTCGTAGTGGTAGTGGTTGTGGTGATAGTGGTATTTGTAGTGATGGTGGTAGTAGTAGTAGTGGTGGTAGTAATAGTAGTAGTAGTAGTAGTAGTAGTAAAAATAGTAATAGTAATAGTAGTAATAGTAGTAGTTGTGGTGGTGGTAGTGATTGTGGTAGTAATTTTAGTTGTGGTGGTGGTGGTAGTAATAGTAGAAGTAGTAGTAGTAGTAGTAGTAGTAGTAGTAGTTTGTGTTGTTAGTTTACGTATTGTAGTAAAAATAGTCGTGGTAGTGACAGAAATAGCGGTACTTGTAATAAAATCTAAATTCCTTCAAATATTTTGACTCAAATTAAACAACGCAATAAAAATATGTTTTCTTTCGTTGTCCCAAATTATTACAAATACCTACCTTTCCAAAAAAAAAAGACAGACGAAAATGTCAATAAGCCATACAGTTTTTTTAAACGATTACATGCCGGAATTGTATGTCTCAAAAAGTATAAAAATATGTTCTTAAAGAAAGTCCACTTTATACTTAACCGATGGGCAAATTAAACACTTGAGAACAGATAATAAAATGGAATAATATTTTAACAAAACGTACGTCTGTAATAAGTTGCCAATCATACCATATAATCAGAATATGTGCCAAAACTCTGCTTTGACACTTTAAAACTTACGTGGAAAAAATTGTATCAAGGAATTTTAGAAGAAGATTTTTCTAAAATTCCTTGATTGTATATATGAGGTTGAGAATAACGGTTAAAGTGTAACGATAAAACACATTTTATAATCTAGGTATACTGTTTTACTGGTATATATGTCCACAGCTGTAAAGATTGCTTTCATACTGGAACGGGTAAACTCGATTTGCTGCATTGTCGTATACATTCATTTAAATTGTTATGGCCCCGAGTAATTGAAACATTGATACACTTATATCCATAATCAAGTTATCACTTACGAGGATGCTCTAAAAATCTGATAGTGCTTGTGAAAAACTATAAAAATGACGTAAATATTTTAAATCTATCTAAAAATATACTGAGAAATTAAGACAATATGTAATTAACTTGTACAGAAATAAAATTTGTTATTAAATGTGTTTATTTTGTTAATACAAAGTATCATAACAAACAAGGATTGGTATCTCATTGTTATTCCTTGTAAATAGTAGGTAAACAATATTTGGTGTATGGAGTTAATATAATCTTTATTTAGATATAATGCTGATAGGAACATCAACCAAAGAATTATATATAAAACATTCTATATAAATCCCTAATGGCAACATATACACGTAAGAAGTTCAGTGTTCATAACAGCACACATCTTATCATATAAAAAACATAATCCAAAGCATTTACAGAAAATGACAAATACATTGATCCAGTATAAACACCCTGCTATATACTTTCAAGGAATCCTTGATACTGCATAGTATTATTGCTTTAATTCTTTTATTAAAACTTATTTCTGCATAAGATATCGTAGCAACAACAACGCAATAAGCACTTTTTAAATTCCTGATATATATAAATTCATTAAATACATGACAAGTATAGATCCAATGATAATTATCACGATCATTGCCGTGAAGTGCCGTGAAGTGCCGCTGTGGGCCGAAGCATCAGTAGAATTTGGTAATTAATATAAAGGAGTGCTTTTAAAAAAAGAGTTAAAAGAACAAGACATATCTTATTAAAATAGAATTAATATCAATTGAAAGCTTAATTAAAACATATTGTTATATTTATAAGTACAAATAATGTGTAATTGTAGTTGTTGTAGGGGGTTGGGGCTTTGGTAAATAGAACATTTGACAGTTTATATCAGTGGCTAAATTACAAATGGTATGTCCATGATTATATTAAACAACTATTTTCACTGGAAGTTTGGAACCGTTAATTAATTAAAATGAATACAAATGCTTAACCTGCCACACATACATTGTAAAACATATAAATTCTAGGATTATTTTAAAATTAACAAAATTATCACAAAATAACTGTTTATGCAAACATTCTTTGATTCTTTAAATCTTAAATGAAAAGTTCATCCCAAAAACTACAATTAATACTTTTCTGATACTAAAATCTCAAAAATCGTTGGTTTGCTTCACGAGGAGTTTTGAAAATACTTAATCTATTATTATTACTACTACTACTTACTACTACTACTACTACTTCTACAAATGATGATAATAATAATAATAATCACGAGATAACTCATTTTAACTCCTCAATCGTCAAATAGGCCCTATAAAAGACTAGGCGTTAACGATTATTGAAGGATCGATCCACCTTATGTGACCTGTTTTCGATCAGCAGTAGCAACGGACAAGAGAAAGTGTATCAGTTACCTGTAGAATAATTTGGTTCTGCTTAGATTCATTTTGGGGCCAATAAAACTTGATATGCAATATACAAACGTCTTAAAAACGGCGATAAACGTCATTAAAACACCATCTGGCTCCTGTTTCACCAACATAATTTTTATACTTAAATACTTAAAAACTAAAATCTACGAAAAGCAGACAGGTGATCATGATTTTGACTTGCGCCAGTAAAACTGCAAATTGTTTCATTCGTACCGATTATATAATAGAGAAACCAGTCAAAACTTAATTAAGTGTTTAAGTATTAATGTAAAGCGTTCGTGAGGCAGAAGCCATGGACCAGTTGACTCATGAAAATGAGTTTTATGTTCAAGTACCAACACCTCTCGTTGTTTTTCGCGTATTCTTTTTTTCAACACTTTTCTATGTGATATTCTGTATTATCATCCACATTAACAGCTTGCAGTTTAGCCTCGTAATAAGACCCATCGATATCTTCACCTGTCCAGTCTTGAACCGTATACAGAACAAAATACTCTCTTCGGAATCTTCTTGTAATTTTAAACAATTCTCCCATCCATTTTTTAGAATATTCTCTATCAAAGACGTTGCTTATATGAGATATTCGTACAATTTAACCAATCTTGAATTTAAATTTCCTTTTAGTTACCTTACTCTTAGAAATTGTTTT
This sequence comes from Panopea generosa, assembly GCA_029582155.1. Taxonomy (NCBI): domain Eukaryota; kingdom Metazoa; phylum Mollusca; class Bivalvia; order Adapedonta; family Hiatellidae; genus Panopea; species Panopea generosa. The sequence continues at coordinate 16,171,946 of CM055901.1, read as the reverse complement.
CTTACTGTTATTTTGTTTTGGTTCTCAGTAAATACTGTTGAAGACGACTTTCTCTCTCGGTATTTTTATCAATGGAAGCAGAACTTATGTCAAGACTTTCATGAATCGTATTATTATAACTCTTAACTATATCAGTGAGATAGTCTATGTAACGATGTGATCTTTTCTTCAACATGTATCGAAAAAGTTTGTGCTTTAGAGTTTTGATCACTCTTTCGGCCTAGTTGGCTTTAGTTTTGTTTTGATTAACAAAATGATGAACATTAACACTTTTAAGATGCTTGATGACATACCTATTTCGTAGTTCCCTCCCTTTATTTGTTCTGATAACTTTAGGTTTCCTATTATCCAGGCATATTCTTTGTAACGCCTTTACTACTTCAGTTCTGATCTTACGTTTTAAAGGTTGACACCAGGTATATCTCGAAAATACGTTTATTGCAACTAAAATATACTTAATTTTATCATTCTGCTCAGCCAAAGATGTCATATCCATTAAATATACGTCCCACATACTGTCCAAACCTTTTACAATCACTCTAGATCTTTCGAATTTTCGTCTGGCACCTCTGGTGAGCGAGTAAGATTCCAGATCTTGTAGCCATTTTCTTATTCTGTATCGTCCAATTTTATATTTGCCTTCTGATTTTACGACTTTATATAACTTTTCCGGACCAGCAAAACTACCAGGATTGGTAACATTGAAGTAAATGGAAAAGAGATATTGTTTCCATTCGGTCATCGTTACAAGGAAATCCACTTTTTAGATGACAGTACATTCTTATCTCTGTGTATCTTTTTAATCTTTATATTTCCGTTATACACCGAAATTCCAGGAGGTCTATACTCTATACTTCTTCTGGCTGGGCTACTGATTAATGTGAATGATATACTGATATCTTTGAGACCGTGGTAGAATTCGTTGGCACCTATAGGGATGTAACCCTTATACTCATATTTGCTATCTTTTTAACAGATCCACGATATGACACCCTCGTATAGTCGTACCTAAGAAAATAAATTCTCCTTTATTGTTCCAAGATAATGTATGTCAAAGGTCTCTGTAATTGTAGGTCAGCATAGCTTCTATCCTGTTCCTGTAACGCGATAGTGTTGAGATTTATATGTCCTCCTTCATCAAACTGTTACCACCTATTTTTCATGAATTGGTTCAGTTGTCCGTTGAGAAGTATCCTTCCTTCAAGCAAACGTTGATATTTTTCGTAAGGTACGAGCACCGATTTTTTAATATCCGTCATTGTTCGTAGTTTTTAAAGCAGGTTTCACAGACTTAAGTAATAACGTTATCACCTTTCCCTGGCTGCAAAGAAGTATCTTTTTCTTTTTCTTTTTAAGACTAAGTGATGAATCCGCAATTTGCCTTATTATATTTCTATCCTTTTTTAACTTTGATCTGCTTGATGATGTAATTGGTAGAATACGTTGAAGTAAATTCACAACTATTGCTGTCGAAGCTCTTAGCTGATCGTTCGTAATAGTGTCTAGTAATTGTTTTCTTTGAAGTTTTGAGGTAGTGGACATCAACAGTTGGAAATAACTCCAATGTTTTTTTAAAACAAGTTGACTCATAATGTTTGTTTTCTAATAAAAGTGTTCTAATACTTATACTCTTTGGTTGATAAACAATGGGACCTTCTTCCGGAAATACATTAGTTCTTTACCGGTATGTATCTTTACCTTTTGGTGACAATTCAACAACTAAATAACCATAAGGTTCCTTCGTGGCATCTGTGTAAGCTTCTAACAGTACAGTAGATTTTCCTGGATAAATCTGACGACCTAACGTCGCTATCTGCGAAGCTCCTCTTACCGTTTTGAAAAATATAATATGCCAACTATTTAGGGTTATGGTTCTTGCTCATTTTCCTTGCCCGTACACATTCTGAGTAATGTAAATAACGCTGAGTCTTTGATGGTGACATCCTCGTGTAAACAATAACTCCATACTGCTTGTATGTAGAAATCTAAATAAGTATCACGGCATTTTGAGGTGTGAACGACAAGGTTTCTTGTTAAAGAAAGACATATTTTGAAAATTTTCATGGTCTTTACCGTCATTAATATCACTAAAATACTCCCTTAGGCGTAAACGGCGTGTGAATTAAAAAACATCTTCTGCCAGCTAGACTTTAACGTGGGATTTTGTTCTAGGACAGAAGCCCAATCCTTTACCGAGTAATATATACTCATTGTCTGTCAATGTTTTAGAGGAAATATTTAATATCGCCTTTTTACCTCTCTGTATTTGTTCAATCCTCCGTTTCGTTCTCCGCCATGTTTTCCGGTTTTGTACGCGAACGAATCGCCGGGGTCGTTTCTTTTCTTCGTTTCTGACACTAAATTCGTGACTGCTACAAGTGTTTCCAGAATTCTGTGGTGAGTCAATGGGGTCTGGTTCAGCTGTTCCCCGTTGCGTACAGCCTCTGCATACGTTTTGCTGGTGCCCGAGGTCATCAAATTTTTTTGCTTAAAAAACTAAAAAAACTAAATAAATATTAAACGAGAATTAATCTGAGAAGATGCTTGGTTACCATAAACTTGTCGTTCACCAACTATGTTAATGCTTTATAATAGTTGACACGGGGTATTCCGTTTCAGACTATTTTGATAAACTTGTATAAACATCAGTTGAAAATGTACTTTTATCTGACACACTTATAAATACCTTCGTTCACCTGTATTAAAACGGTGAAACAAGGATAAGCGTTAACCCTTTAATGTTATATAAGCCATTTAAAAAAGAAAAGAAAAAAAGAGATACACATAAATTACTGCTTTTATTCTTACATGTTTCAAAATAGATAACACTGTGGATGTAATGATACTTGCGTATGCTCTAGGTTTTTTTAGAAAGAACATTTAAAAATGTAAGATTTAATATGATTGAAAAATAGTTTTATAAATAGGCTTTTTTATTTAATCAAACATAAGTGAAAATACTGTTTATAAGTTTACCCGTCCCACTTAATCAACGTTATCAGTTTACAAATGAGACAGGTATGGACTTCATATAGTAGTAGAGTGAATATCTAATACATGTTAACACTGTATGATTTAAAAATAGTCCTACCTTACCACAAAAAATGTGTTCTAATGTTATAACATTATATAAGCAAACAAAAGCTTTTTCATTTCTTCTATCTGTTAACGGATAATGGATAGAGTGTTGGCCGCTCACGCCAGAGGTTGCTGGTTCGATCCCCCGGTCGACCCGATGCCTCTCATAAAACAACACTCAGTACTGGTTCTACCCAGGAAACGGACTCGAGAGCGGTTCATATAAGCTCTGAGCTTTCATGGCAATCGAGCTAAAATAAATAAGTATAAACTATCTGTTAACGAAATCATTTTTCAATAAACCGTTTTAAGTTTTTGCAATAAAAAAAGGAGATTTAAACACTCATTATGTTTCTCGATTAAATATAAAACTAAACATGGCCTTCTTTTCCCGTATGTCGCAAATTAAACAATGCGATTTACGTTTAAAAAAAACGTCAGCATTCATTTAAAAATCTCGAACTCATTGGTACTCGTTCGGGGATTTCCGATATTACTAAATATAGCGAAACGTGTCTAACCAGGTTGATGACGTCATCATATTCCAGACATTCTTTGCCGCTTAAGTGGCCCCACTGTAGTGCTTTGGTATAAAATAAATGACACTGCTCTACCTGTTAACCGAAAATGGACTGTCTCTATGCGTATTCATTTTCCTCACATGACTTCCAATTTATTTCCTGGTTTTGAAGAAAAATCATACATGATAGGTTTCCTGTATTACACAACACAAAAATAATGTGGCAAACAACGGTTGGAATTATTTCTTCCTTGATTTGTCTGGCAGTAGGTATTGTGTCTACTGCTATGAACAACTGGACTTTAACTTCAACAGACACGTCGGAGGTGTATCGTGGCTTATGGAAAGTGTGCATTTATGTAAACAAGGTCGAGGTTTCATGTAGCGACATCGGTAAACTGTTCATTGGCTTTATTTAGTAGAAATGTGTATTTTGATGTTTTTGTTTATTGTTTATAATATCTGTATCATAATATTAAGAACAGAACAGAACAGAACTGAAGTAGAAAATATATACCATTTTATTTGCATCTGTATATGCTACAGTGATTTTAGAAAGACGTATATAAATAAACATGTTTTTCAAAGACCGTCTTTGTACAAGCTTATGGAATCGCTTAAAACAAGTGATAAAAGTATTTTAGTCAGTTTTGCTCAGTTCATTAAAAAATCTCTGAACGTTTAAAGACCCACTTTCCGATCTATAGGATCGGGTGAATTTGATACTCCAACGAGGTGTGTGTATATTTGTAGACAGACAGCAGTACTGTGTTAAAAATAGAACTAGCACAGCTAGATGTAAACATGTAAACAGATAGCCACAGTTATATACCACTGCGTTATGATAAACACATTCTGGTGTTTTATATCTTTTTTACACTATTAAAGTATAGATAGACAGATTTATTCGTGATTATATATGTCATGAAATACAAACAATTATCACAGATAAATATCACAAAAATACAAATATTAAATCACAGTATTAAATACTTTTCATAAATACCAATTATAGTACATAACTGTTACACTTAGGTACATAAAATATCTATAAAAAAGTAATAACTGCTTGTTCTGTACATTTCATCTGCTCAATGAATTGCACTTTTACTTCTTTTTTAAAAGCAATTTTGTTTTTCACTTTTTTTATGTGTCTTGGAAAACTGTTCCAATCCCGAATAGCTTGGTATAAGAAGGTATTTGACAAAACTATCTACCTGAGGTACATGCAAACTTCCAAAACTATGATGACTATTATAAGATTATAAGAATGCGTCTGAGACTTTTAAAGAAGTTCTACAACCATAACCATAAGTGAATCTGACAACTGAGTAATTTGTAATCTATTTCGCAATTGTTTTGAGATGTCACTGTACCAGGATGAGGATGCATAATCTAAATGACGTTGTATAAAAGAGTTGCAGTAGATGTGGCAGAATGGTCAATATCCAAAACACTTCCAAGATACCTAACAGATCTTTGAGACTCTATAGTGTGTCCATTACAATGTACATTGAATCTTTCAACACTCGCTAACTCATTCTTAGAACCAAATACTATGCATGCAATTTTACCAAGATGCAACGATAATTTGTTGTCAACTAAACATTTACTACAATTTTTCTAAGTACATTTCGTCCCATTAGTGCAATAGGTACCAAGTGTATATGTAACAAGAAGGCATTTGGTATCTTATTGCACTAATGGGGCAATTTGTAATAAAATCTGTATAAAATTAAACCAAAAATGTCTAATTATACAAACTCATTGAAATCAGATGCTATTTTCTTAATGTATGCAGCGTAAGCAATTATCTATTCAAAACATGTCTCTACATAGTTCATCCATAATTCTTTTGTCCAGTTGCATGTTTTTTTCTTCAAAACTTTATATACTTTATTTTTTCGCGAGCAATCATCTCCACAAGTTCTTACTGATGTTGTCTGTCTATTTACATTTTCATTCCAATCTAATATCGCCAGGTGAGTTCGAAAAAGGTATGATTCTTCTGAAAAATGTATTCGTTTGTCATGAAATTGTAATAAAGCATTATTAAAACTTTCAACAGAAAATGTGTCCATACAATATATATAATCCTCTGCATTTGTGTAGACTTGTAATTTTTTTAATGCGTCATTTAAAAGTTGTTCAGCCTTTGGATCTGAAATATGGTATTTACTTCCTTCGTAATTAGGATCAGTTTTGCATCTTGATGTTGCATGACAGTGTTGGTGGTTGTGTTTGTAGTGCTCTGTAATGTTCATTATACTGCTTCTAAGACATTCTGCATTTTCATCACAATTTTTCATGCACCAGTAAATATGTGTTTTGATGCTTGCTGCTTGCTGCTTTATCAGACAACTGGACATGCCATGTTTATCCTTCTTTATACTTTGGACCGGAGCACACAGATTTGATCTCTTTTGTAATGTTTTTAGCTGCATGCCAAGTATCATTGGTTGAAATTGTTTCGTTTCTTTCAGTTCTGATAAATTTATTAACACTAGCACTCCTGTCATGACAATGTAGTTTTATTTTAAGCCCACTATCTCTATAAGTATCAAATAATTCATACATTTTTTAGTTCTAATTAGTTCATGTTTTTGACTGGATGAACTGTCTTTTTTTGTGATGTGTTCATTTCGAATCACTTTGTGTGTATTTGCACCTATGCAAATGACATCAGTATGGTAGGAATTTTTTCGAGTTCCATGGCGGGCATCAGTGAGTATATTAATTTCTGTTATATCTGTGGTCAATTCAAGTTCTGACTGAATGGCAAAGTTGCATTAATCTTGACACACTTCTTATACCACACTCTTGTATCCTCGAAACATTTCGCCAATGTAGGTATCATGTAAACTACCAATCTGTGATGCTTCACAAAACCTCTGATATTGATTTGGTAACATACCGGATACAAAGTAACCATGTAAAAGGCGTTGATTACCAAGAAATTTTTTCCCAAGGTAGGGAGTGCTTGTCCATGATATCTCATGGTTATTTAAACACTTTGTCTTGAGTATTGCTACATGACCTTTATACACAATAGATGTAGTAGACAGATGTTCCCCACACATTTGATTATGATGCATTAATTTCTTTATCATATTTTCAATAGATGATAAACATGTCACAAATAACTGTTCTTCATGGTCATCCGAAAACTGTTGATGCATGTAAAACCACTGTCTTGGAACCCGATGACAGTGGTGTCATCTGCACACATCCTTTCATGCACGCTGTCAGTTACATTGACATTATTTCTTAATAAGAATTAAGAACTTCTTTCAGCATTCGTTTAGAAGAAACAGTATTTGGATTTCCTTCCCCTAAAAATGCTTTAATTTATGTAGCTAAACCTAATATTTCCTGTTTTTCCATTTCATTTTCACACTGGAACGATATATTCCCTTGCACTGCACGTGGTTTTTCTTTTCTTTTATTGTTTCTCCTTTTAACCGATTCTATCTTGTCTTTATGATATTTTCTCTTCTGACCAGTATTTACTGATAATTCCATTGTTAAATTATTGCTAGAGTGATTCAGAAAGTGTAACGTACATCTGTAACTGACACAGACTTAGAGAGAGTATGGTAAAACAATGCAGCAAACTGGAATTCCATTGTAATTGATACATACATTTTGATCCTGGGGTCAGTATCACACAGGCATGATCCCATTTTATAATAAGGGACTGCAGGTTCATTAATTTGTTTTAATCTGGAAATAACTCCAGATTAATTAGCATTTGTACTTGTTTCTATATATCATTAATTATGTTTATATAAACAAAAACATATGAATAACATGTTTATTTCATTTTATAAATAATTCAAGTATTTTAATTATTTTTTTAAAAAAGGAATCAAAGGTATACTACCCCTTCTAAAAGCAAGTGTTTTTAATAATTTGGTTTCACCCATATGAGTCATTTTCCACATTCTGGAGGGAAATACTTATCACAACAAAATCATTAACAAAAATGAGTGAACAGAAAATTATTTTGTCACTTTTAGTGACAGAAGATCAAAAACTAGCAATTGAAGCATTTTTTAATCATTCAAACTGGGACTTTATAGAAGTAAAATCAAATGAAAATCAACATTTTTATGAGCAGAATGTTAGAAATGATGATATGATGGCGGATAAACAACAGGAATTTAATGATACTGATATATCTAATGGTCAGTTGAATGGATATGTTATAAATGAGGAAGATGTTGAAACTGATGATGAATCAAACTGTGAAAGTGATAGGTGTAACGAATGCTTTTGTTCACCTTGTGTGACAACAAATGAACAATCGTGGTTGGGACCAATGTCAAGGCCACACTTGAAAAACAGAAATTGCAGGAGAATAAGATACAAAAAGTTTTCGGCTATGTTAGTACGGCAAAATGCATTGAGAGGAACAAATATTTAGCTAATAAAGCTAGCATGATGAAGAGATCAGGTGTAGATGAACATATTGTGAGAATTCAAAGAGAGATAATGCCAAAATGTGTAATCGATTTAGTGATCCAAATCCTCCAGGGGTACCATACTCGGGACATTGCTGGTGAAAGCATTATTTTAAAATACATTCTGATGGCTACATTCAATTTTGAGATCAGCTACATATCTCGTGATAAAAATATAAATATACAGATACTGTTAAAAAAAATAAACAAATAACAAAAAATTGACATACTAAGTAATCTAATTAAATGAAGACATCCAGATAATATTGTGTGTATTACTATACAAGTGCATTGCTATACAAGTATGGATATATTAAAAGAAAATTATTTTAAAAGATTGGTAGGTCAATGCATGATTTGTAGTTTGCATTCCTATTTTTGCATAGCTACATTGTAGTGCATGCTTCTTTGTTTGTAAATAATGGTCACATGACAACTCATGAATAAAATGCTCCTCCTTAAAAATTCAAATTTGACTGTTATTGCCTTTATATTAAATATAATAAGTAACAAATTATTTCATGTTTCATTCTGAAAATTTCAGGAATCATCAGTAATATCAAGACCATATTACATGACAAATTTCAAATTTTTAAGATCACTAAATTATTTTAAATTTGAAAAATACTCTCCCTGACCTGAATGTGATTTGAAAAGTAAGGGAAAACACTCCCACCACCATTACCTCCCTTTTATACCCAAGGTGGGTCTTTAATAGTTTATGTAAATATATTGCATACGTTTAATCTTTTTTTGGAAACATTCACTTAATCAATGAAAGAAAATCATTTAAATATTTAATAAACTTGTTCATCCTCTTATTTTTATGAATTTATGACTTAAAAGTTTTTCATGCATTATTCCGATATTGATAATAATAAAAAAAATGAACTTACTTTAAATGTAAATGAAAAAGGCGGTACAATTTATGTATATATTTACAATATATTTTACGTGACATTATGTATTGTAAATATATTATTATGACGATATATTTATGTACACGTCTGAAACAAAATATCTATTCTGTTCTGTTCATAATATTAAGCAATACTTATTTTACTCACAACTGCATTTCTGTTAACGCTTTATTTCATATGGACACCTTTGAACATCTCTAATATAGAAGGCTTTTGAAAACAGTATAGAACCAGTTCTGATTGCTCGTAACGAATCTTAATTTATAATTCATGTGTCATAAAGCTGTTGTGTCCGTCACATTGTTATAAGTAAACATGCAAACATATTAACAGCAAGTATTATTAATTGTGATAAATTGGTTTAAAATATGCTTTGATTTGTTTTTCACGTAAATATAGTCTCTTATAATTCTTTTGGGAATGGCATTGCTTATTGTTGAATATTTTATTTAATATATATACTGTGTTTTAACCATGATGAGACTTAAATAAAGAAATATCTATTTACTATCCTTGAGAAATATAAGATTTTGTTTGCAATTTTTGTATCAGGTCTCCAATTGTTTTACATATACATTTGAAACATAAACCTTTATTAGAAATTTATGGCTCATTAAAATTTTATCTTCAACAGGCAATATGTGTATTGACCTCATATGTTTACCTGTTTAAGTTGTCGCATTTTATTAGCATTATATTACCTTAAATACCATACAGTTAGATTATAACTATCGCCGTTTTGCTGGACCCGATTAGCTCAGTCGGTAACACGGCTGTCTATCAATCCAGGGGTCGTGAGTTCGAATCCCGCCCGACAACAGTCTCCGTGATGATTCAGATACATACGGCATTGTGTTTCAATACCATTTGTCTTACACCGCTGATTCAAGTGGGAACGTTATCAGTTACTTGTGGAGATGGGGTGTGCTCAAGTACTGGTCCCAGGAAACAGCGGTTAGGTTAACTGATCGTCTGTTAGCCCTCGATGGCATAAAATGAATCTAAATTTTCAATCAAACAATCAATCAAATAAATCAATCATTCAATCAATCAATCAAACAATCATTCAATCATAAAATGTGTACGATGTGTCTGGGTTTATAGTTACATTGTCTTGTAATCATATGGATAATCTTTAAAAAAAAATAATCGTTGGATGAATAAAACAGCCAACCGATTTACGACTTTCCCGATTTGCTTTCAGGAGATTATTGTTTGTAAAGTTATTTTATATTGAATGGTATAACTGTTAGGGTTGTAAAACTTTATCCTAAATGCGTTTCGTTTTGATTTAATAAAGCATTCTTTTAACACTATCAGCAACTGTATCGAAAATGAATTTATTTCCAAGTGGTTGATAAGTAAGTACTTGGACAGATGGCTGATAGGCGGAACAATGTCAGTGTCACCGGTCTATATATTTGGGGTTTGCTACTGAACAAGGCAGGGTCCTCCGTGGTCGAGTAGTTTAAGGCGTCGTCTCAAGATCACTTACCTCTCACCTCTAATGTCATAGGTTCGAGTACCGCTCGTTCCAAAAACTTTATGTGAGAAAGTTTCCAGTTACTTGCGGAAGGACGGTTCTACTCATTCTGAATCAGTCTGAGTTCTTCCTCAACCAAAGAAACTGGATATGCCATATATAACCTAAAATGAATTGAGAATGGCATTAAAAAAATCAAATACTGAACAAGTCTGGATCTTTGATTTTTTTTACATTTTATCTTTTTAATGCAATACTATTGGCTCATCTGTAAAACATTAATATGGACATATAAATATCATATCAATAACTAAAACTATATCATCAATATAATTATGTAAGTGGATATTTTAATGGCAACGACAACAAGCACTGACGCACAACGCTAAAGCGATCAATATCATGCACGTGTTATATCAGTGTGTTAGTTGAATATGGTCAAGGGAGATGGCAACTTAAATGAAATAGGTCGAATTTGGCGGAATAATTTTATTAAAAGACCACCGAAAACTGTAAAGAAATATAAACGTCTTTATTTCACCTCATAAGTTACATACTTACATCCGACAATTAAAAGGCGCCTGTCACATAATTATAAATGATTCAATCAAAAACGGTTTAATGAAAAATATTTTTTTAATTGAAAATAAACCTTATGTTTCTATTTCAAAAATATTTAAGATGACTTTCGTATATGTTTGGTAGAATATTATTCCAGATTACGACAATGTTGGTGATTGGATACGAGCTTGTCAAGCCATGATGATTATGGGTCTAGTGTCCTTATGCCTTAGCAAAGGCGGTGCAATATATACCCATGTTAAGAAAGCGCCGACCAAGGTAACAGTCGCAGGTGCTGTGCTATCAGGTATGCATATAGATTAGATTAGATTATATCAAGGAATCTATACAAGTCCTTGGCTATATAAATTCTCAAACTCATGAACGAAATTGTGTTTCAATGAAAATAACAAAACTAATTTGTATTATCATTAAACAATATTCCTCAGGAAAGTAATAATATTACACAAGTTATATTGAGTAAACAGTTAGTGTTAAACATTGTATTATGTCTTACAATGATATACATCACAAAAAATATAAAAAACTATTCAAATTGTAAGTAAATATGAGGATCCATTGTACACAAACATAACAAACATTCCTATATCACCATGACGCAACACAAGCGGTGACAGATTTATTACACTACCATTAAAGTTAAAAAACACAATAGTTTCGTGGAATTTAATGTCTCGCCTAAATAACTTCACATAACGTGATGCTGTAACACAGTCTAGTAGTTCAACCAATTAATAATTAATGAGAATCGGAGCTCAACACAAAAAAAATACACTTAACAGTGTTTGTGGTTAGATACTGATCTGTAGAAGTTACGATCAAGGCCACCCAAAAATCTAATGCAATCATGGTTTTGAGTAGGATTACCCATTACACAACTAGGCTACATCTAAGGTTACTAGGTCAATTAGTTTCTGCAAAACAGAGCTGAACGCAAAACAAATTACTTTGAACTAATGACACTGCTGTCACTGCCTGAAAGGTAAAGGGCGAGACAAAAAATATCAATTTAACTTTACATTCATGAAGATCCCTGTTTTTCTATGAAGATCAAAAGCCCTCTTAGGTTTACTGAAACAACACGAGTTCTTAGTAAAGATAAATCTTAATGAACAATACAAGAAGTCAATTAAATGCCTACATACTACAGTTACTGTAGATTTGAGGATGGCTTTAGTGTGCGTGTACGAACATTAGTTGTTAGAGTAAATAAATCGTTGAGATATGCAGGAGCCTGGTCATTAAATGATTTATATACAAGTACTGATTTTTGAATTTTAACTATTTCAGGAACATCATCCATTTAAGTATACTCTTGTATATGTGTTACTTACATATTGACATACGTAATTCGTTCTAATTTTCATAAACACGATTTCTGTACCACCTTCACGATCCCAGTACCAATCACATGTTGACGTATGTCGTTTTACCATACTTATTGTCGTCCGATAATTTGGTCTTCCTTAATGTTGACATGTTGACTCTAAACATACAAGTAACCGTAACGGTTTAATCCGGGATTTAAACAAAGGCAAATCTCTATTTGGAAGATAAGTAGAGTCTCGTCTGAACAGAAAAAAAAACGGTTGTTAATGAAACATCGGTTACAAGTTAAAGCTTCAAAAACGTCTCGAACTGTCAATTTAGATTTCAATAAAACAAAAACATTCTAATGTGTGTAGTTTTACGAGACACTATGATTGATAAAATTGAAATGTTTTATCACAAGGTGCTATTTTCTTATGTAACATGCGAACTTTTACTATACTTATTATTGTAATTTTTATATGGAAATATCATTATTGAATATTTTTTTATGAGTCACATATTAGTAAAGATAACCGTGTATCAAACGTTTCAATATATTCAACCGAGTTGTCGCCCTTTACTCAACGCATTAATTTATTAATGCCAATATTGCTTATAATAAGTGAATAATTCATGGAAAACCAGTATATATATATATATATACTTATATTTAAAGTTGCATTATACCTGTTAAGCATACATGCATACATGTCTGTCTGTCTGTCTGTCTGTCTGTGACGACGATCAGTTTACCAATGTGCTGATATGAAGGTGTGACGACGATTAGTTTATCAATGTGCTGATCTGTAGGTGTGACGACGATCAGTTAACCAAATGTACTGATATGTAGTTGTGACAACGATCAGTTTACCAATGTGCTGATATGTAGTTGTGATGAAGATCAGTTTGCCAATGTGCTGATATGTAGGTGTGACGACGATCAGTTTATCAATGTGCTGATATGTAGTTGTGACAACGGTCAGTATACCAATGCGCTGATCTGTAGTTGTGACGACGATCAGTTTACCAATGTGCTGATATGTAGGTGTGACGACGATCAGTTTATCAATGTGCTGATATGTAGTCGTGACAACGGTCAGTATACCAATGTGCTGATCTGTAGCTGTGACGAAGATCAGTTTATCAATGCGTTGATATCAGGTTGTGACGACGATCGATTTCCAAATGCGCTGATATGTAGTTGTGACGACTGTCAGTTTACCGATGTGCTGATATGTAGTTGTGACGACGGTCAGTTTACCAATGTGCTGATCTATAGTTGTGACGATGGTCAGTTTACAAATGTGCTGATCTATAGTTGTGACGACGTTCAGTTTACGGTCAGTTTACCAATGTGCTGATCTATAGTTGTGACGACGATCAGTTTACGGTCAGTTTACCAATGTGCTGATCTATAGTTGTGACGACGTTCAGTTTACGGTCAGTTTACCAATGTGCTGATCTATAGTTGTGACGACGATCAGTTTACGGTCAGTTTACCAATGTGCTGATCTATAGTTGTGACGATGGTCAGTTTACCAATGTGCTGATCTATAGTTGTGACGACGATCAGTTTACGGTCAGTTTACCAATGTGCTGATCTGTAGTTGCGACGACGATCAGTTTACAGATGTGTTGATCTGTAGTTGTGACGACAATCAGTAGTTGTGCCGATGATCAGTTTGCCAATTTGCTGATCTGTATTTGTGTGACGACCTGTTTACCAATGTAATCATATGTAGTTGCGACGACGATCAGTTTATCAATGTGCTGATCTATATATATGACGACGATCAGTTTATCAATGTGCTGATATGAAGTCGACGGTCAGTTCACTGATCTATTGATATGTTGTTGTGACGACGGTCAGTTTACCAATGCGCTTATATGTAGTTGTGACGAAGGTCAGTTTACCAATATGCTGATTGTAGTTGTGACGACGACCAGTTTACCAATGCACTGATATGCAGTTGTAACGATGATCAGTTTACCAATGTGCTGATCTGTATTTGTGGCGACTACCATTTTACTAATGTGCTGATCTGTATTTGTGACGACGACAAGTTTAACAATTTGATGGTCTGTATTTGTGACGACGACAAGTTTAACAATGTGCTGATTGGTAGTTGTGACGACGATCAGTTTACCACTGTACTGATCTCCAGTTGTGACGACGATCAGTTTACCAATGTGCTGATCTGTGTTTGTGGCGACTACCAGTTTACTAATGTGCTGATCTGTATTTGTGCCGACGACAAGTTTAACAATTTGATGATCTGTATTTCTGAAGACGACAAGTTTAACAATGTGCTGATCGGTAGTTGTGACGACGATCAGTTTACCACTGTACTGATCTCCAGTTGTGACGACGATCAGTTTACCACTGTACTGATCTCTAGTTGTGACGACGATCAGTTTACCAACGTGCTGATTTGCGTTATGACGACGATCAATTTATCATTGTGCTGATCCGTATTTGTGATGACGACCTGTTCACTGATGTACTGATATGTACTTGTGACGACGATCAGTTTATTAATGTGCTGATATGTAGTTGTGTCGACGATCAGTTTACCAATGTGCTGATATGAAGTTGTGACGACGATCAGTTTACCGATGTGCTGATATGTAGTCGACGGTCAGTACACTGATGTATTGATATGTAGTTGTGGTGAAAATCAGTTTACCAATGTGCTGATCTGCATTTGTGAAGACGATCAGTTTACAAGTGTGCTCATAATTATGTAGTTGTGATGAGGATCATTTTACAATATGCTGATCTGTATTTGTGACGACAACCTGTTTACCTATGTACTGATATGAAGTTGTGACGACGATCAGTTTACCAATGAACTGATCTGTAGTTGTGACGACGATCAGTTTACCAATGTGCTGATATGTAGTAGTGTTGACGTTCAGTTTACGAACGTAGTGATATGTAATTGTGACGACGATCAGTTTTCCGATATACTGATATGTAGTTGTGACGACGATCAGTTTACCAATGTGCTGATCTGCAGTTGTGATGAAGATCAGTTTACCAATGTGCTGACCGGAGTTGTGACAAAGATCAGTTTACCAACGTTCTGATCTGCAGTTGTGACAACGATCAGTTTACCAATATGCTGATCTGTATTTGTGACGACGACCTGTTTACAAAATACTGATATGTAGTTGTGACGATGATAAATTTATCAATGGGCTGATGTGTAGTTGTGACGACTATCAGTGTACCAATATATTGATATTTACCTGTGACGACGATCAGTCTACCAATGTGCTGATATGTAGTTGTGTCGACAATCAGTTTTCCAATGCACTGGTCTGTAGTTTTGACGACTATCCGTTTACCAGTGTATTGAAATGTAGTTGTGACAACGATCAGTTTCTCAAGGTACTTATATGTTTTTTTGACGACGATCGGTTGAATAATGTGCTGATATGAAACTGTGATGACAATCGTTTTACCAGTGTGCTGATCTGTTGTTATGACAACGACGATCAGTTTTCCAATGCAGTGATCTGTAGTTGTGACTACGATCAGTTTACCAATGCACTGATCTGTAGTTGTAACTACGATCAGTTTACCAATGTGTTGATTTGTAGTTGTGATGACGACCTGTTTACCAATGTACTTATCTGTAGTTGTGACGACGATCAGAAGACAAATATACTGATATTTAGGTTTGACGATGATCAGTTTATCAATGCGCTGATCTGTAGTTGTGACGACGATCAGTTTACTAATGCACTGATATGTAGTTGTAACGATGATCAGTTTATCAATGCGCTGATCTGTTGTTGTGACTTCGATCAGTTTTCTAATGCACTGATATGTATCTGTGACGATGATCAGTTTATCAATGCACTCATATGTAGTTGTGACGACGATCATTTTACCAATGTGCTGATCTATAGTTATGATGACGACGATCAGTTTACCAATACAGTGATATGTAGTTGTAACGACGATCAGTTTGCAAATACACTGATATGTAGCTCTGACGATGATCAGTTTACCAATGCACTGATATGTAGCTCTGACGATGATCAGTTTATCAATGTCCTGATCTGTAGTTGTGACTTCGATCAATTTACCAATGCACTCATATGTAGTTGTGACGACTATCAGTTTACCAATGAACTGATATGTACTTGTGACGAAGATCAGTATACCAATGCGCTGATATGTAGTGGTGACGACGATCAGTTTTACAATATGCTGATATGTAGTTTGCCGACGACCTGTTTACCAATTTACCAATGTACTGATATGTAGTTGTGACGAATATCAGTTCACCAATGTGTTAATATGTAGTTATGACGACGATCAATTTACCAATGTGCTGATAATTAGTTATTACGACGATCAGTTTCCCAATGCATTGATATGTAGCAGTGACGACGATCCGTTTACCAGTGTACTGATCTGTAGTTGTGACGACGATCAGTTACTCAAGGATATGTTGTGCTGATATGAAAATATGATGACGATCATTTTACCAATATACTGATCTGTAGTTATGACGAAGACGATCAGTTTACCACTGCAGTGATCTGTACTTGTGATGTGTTCTGGGGTGATTTCTACAACAGTTTCAGTCAATTATTTTACCAAAATTTTCATTAAATTTTGTAGGCGAGCTACTAGCACTAGCAGACGACGCCATGATGTTTACATTGACGCCGGGTAACAATTATTATGTGTTAGTATATCATATACTAACACCGGTTCCGGTTCCGGTGGCTAACATTAGGTCAGACACAACTGATACACGAACCAATGTTTTTACCGATATATTCATAAAACCATAGTTTTTATTGTCGTGAATTTTGTTTTAATTGAAATGCTTGAAAAATTACATAGTCAGCGTGAGACTGTGATTTCATTGCAAAAATCGTGAAACTCACGGCGAAACAGTCAGACTTGACAGGTATGAACCGCTTCATTTTTTTGTCGTCTGACAGTGTGAAGGTCGCCATATAAGTGTGTCGTAAAATAACCACATCCGTGAAATTAGCACTTTTATATTGGACCGTGGCCGGTCCGATATAAGTTATTATATTGACCGGATGACGGCACATTGAACAAAGAAGGAAATAGGCAAATGAGGTATAATATTGTTGAATAACATTTGTTGGTATATCTGAAACATTGATTTCTAAATGTGTGTATTTTTATTAATTTACTGTATGTACCGACAAGGTGATGACACGTTCCAATACGTTTACTTTTTATAACAATATTTTAATAATAATTTTCAGGAACATGCAGTCTAATTGCCGTCATCGTATTCGCAGCAAATGTGAATGGAGATACACTACATGTTGGCTTTTGGTTAGCCGTCGTTGCTGCTGTGCTTGCATTTACACTAGCGTTTTTTAAATGTTTCCAAAGCAATGCCACTAATACAAGAACGGGGTATAGTACCTTATAAAGCACCAAAATTGGACGGAAAATAATCATCGGAAAATTACGATTATCGACCACTTGACCTAAATAGACCTGAGCCATATGTGCCATAATCAGTTATCCAGATAAGTAAAGCATACTACTAATGGACAACCGTAGGTAAAGAAAGGACAAAGATATTTCATGGCTTAATAAAATACCCAAACAGTGTTTACCATAATCAGTAATCAAGCTAACTAAAGCATACCATCCATGTGATCCAGTTTGTAAATTAACCAAACAGTGTTAACCATAATCAGTAATCAAAATAACTACAGCATACCATCCATGTGATCCAGTTTGTAAGTTAACCAAACAGTGTTAACCATAATCAATTATCAAGATAACTAAAGAATACCAACGATGTGATCAAGTTTGTAAATTAAGCAAACAGTGTTAACCATAATCAGTAACCAAAATAACAAAAGCATACCATCCATGTGATCCAGTTTGTAAATTTACCAAACAGTGTTAACCATAATCAGCTTCCAAGATACTTAAAGAATACCATCTATGTTATTCAAGAAAAAGAGTCCTTATTGTGTTACATGTTTTACAATTCCGCTTTCCCCCCTAATGTACCGCTGGTCACGTTATGATCCTATTCGCTTGAATAACTCTCTGCTAAATAAGTAGCTAACCTCTTAGACTAGTTTATATACTTGTATTGTCTTTCTAAAATTTATATCATTTATTCAGGAAAAGAAAATGAAAGAAACGAAATTTTCAGATATTTAAAATCACGGAATTATGGAGATCGGTTAGCATTGTGTTAAAAGAGAAAGCCACTCAAGTATTTGCTACGATCGCGAAATGCTGTGATCATGATCTGAAATGAAATTACATTTTGTGATCACTTATAATATTTCTTTTTATTTAATACCGTTTTGACTCCCCCTTTTTTAATAACTGGTACTACCATTTATGTGTATAACGATCAAAATTATGCGTAAAATCAATCGACGACAATGTTTTGGTAAATAGTGTATGGTTTTAGCTAGTCAATTAAGCATCGTGGCGCGGATCAACAGGTTAACGAACGTATATCATCATTTTAAAATAGAATAGAATGGCGAATACACAAAGGAATAGTAAATTTAAGTCTCACTTTTTTTTACAAACAAATGAATAGACATACATGCATTATATTCAATATATATATTTCATGAAATTTATATTGGTTTAATTCTAAGAAAAAAACTCGCAATTAAGAGATATGAGAGACTAATATCAAGTAAACAAAAAGTATAGTTCTACTATGAGCATTCATAAAAGTTAAGTTTAGTTCAAATAAAAATATTTCATTCTATAAAACAATTAAAATATATAAACATTATCTATTCTGTTTAAACTACGAGTATTACAGCATGTTCATACAATAAATAATAAATTCATAATTGCAACGCCTTTATAAAATCTTTCAATACAACAACTAAAACACGTCATTTTTTACAATCTAATATGTTTTGCGTTTTATTTCATAAACGATACTTTAAACATTATTTATACAATCTGTTTCGCCTGGGTTTAGATATACACTCAAGTTCTTTAATGTTATCTTTAGTACCTATATTCCAATTGCTTTTTCTTAATTTATTCCTCAATTGACAAAAAGCGGACACTCTAGAAGTACATGTTCCTCGTTCTGTATTACAATTTCACAATAAAAACAAGTTATGTCCGATTCTTTCATTCCCTCGTATCAACCTGTTTCTAACCTTATGGGGACCAAATCGCATCTAAACTTTGCATATGCACATCTATGTGAATCAGACATTGAACAAGTCATGTCTGCCATATCTAGTGTATTCTTTATTAACGTCATCCAGGAAGTCGACATCACAAATCAGCACTTCTACTCTTGGGTTCTCAAATTGTTCAAAAGCGTGCAACAATGTGTTAAGTTTGAACCTTAGTTACGTCATTTTTTTTCCAGTGGATTAATTTATCAGATATAAGTATCAATTGATTAATTTAATATTTAGGCTTATAAACAGTAGTCATAAAAGACAGTTTTACTTTCAGTAGGTGCCCTTAGAAACTTTCTGTTGAACATTGACTATAAATATCTATTATAACCCGAGTAGGTGGTTAAGTTCAAACTTCGATTTATCAGACCGATCGTATAAATATAAATATGATGAGAGAGTGTATTGAATTGATACAACCAAAAACAATACTGAATTCCCAAACACTTACGGATTATGGTATTCCTTCTTCAGGGGATGGAAATAAAAAATATCAATAATGATAATATTTAAAATGTCAAATCACTATTACGCTGGTACAAACACGGAAGTATGATACACTCACAATAAAAAACACTTGAATTGTGAAAACGTTCACAAGATACGATGTGGGCATTTAGGCGCGCTTTAACTTCTCTAGTTTTTAATTGATATGAAATAATATTGTGTTTTATATATAAATAAATATCTGACTTAAACATATTTTGATACAGAAAACGAGGATACCTCAATATGGGGAGGAAAATACTGCTTGCCGGTTTGCGGTTACTGCCGTTGTCGGCGGGATTGTCGGTGGAAGACTTACGTGCGGCACCAGTTGTACTAATTCAGATACACGTCTATAATTGTAAAAGATTTCTCTTTTAGTTTATTCTTATTTATTTAAGCTTGATTCCGATCAAAGCTCAGAGTTTATGTGAACCGCTCTCCAGTCCGCTTCCTGGGTAGAACCAGTACTGAGTGTTGTTTAATGCGAGCTATCGGGTCGAGCTGGGTATCGAACCCGCAACCTTCCAGTATGCTACAAAGCAATGTTACATTACATGCAATTTTCGAATAAGCCTTGGCGATATTAACTTTGGATATTTTTAAACAAAAATGCCACTTTACTATTAAAGGGAAATAACTTAGGAGATTTAGGAGTTAACATTTAAATGTCAGTTGTCTCTCTTAGTATGTTGTTTTCAAGAAATCTTTTATAAAAAAAAGAAACAACTTTAATTTGTTTATGAACCTCAAAGATAAAACGTTTTCGTGATTTTTCGTGGCCTTCGACGCATTAATAACGACCGATACCTCATTTAAACGTCAATGAATTGTGTTTGAAATATATATGTACTGATCAGTATTTTAATATGCAAATTAGCTGCAACGCTGACGGAAATTATCGTAAAATGCTCGATTCAATCGTATAAACTCGACCAAAGTTTCGTCATCCTGACCGGCTAATATGTGCAAAGATATGGACAAATATATTTTTTATGTTGTTGACACATATGTTTTCTGGTATGTGAAACCGTTTATGGAACATTGTAGGAAGAACAGTAGTGTTGCTTGGGAAATTAACAAAAACAATTTATGTGGTCGGTATAATAGTATAACTTTTAGATAACCTACTGCTTGTGGTCGGTATAATAGTATAACTTTTAGATAATCTACAGCTTGTGGTCGGTATAATTGTATAACTTTTAGAACACCTTCTGTATGTGGTAGGTATCAAAGTATAGCGTTTAGGCCGCCTACTGTATGTGGTAGGTATCAAAGTATAACGTTTAGGTCGCCTACTGTATGCGGTAAGTATCAAAGTATAGCGTTTAGGCCGCCTACTGTATGCGGTAAGTATCAAAGTATAACGTTTAGGTCGCCTACTTATGTGGTAGGTATCAAAGTATAACGTTTAGACCGCCTACTGTATGTGGTCGGTATCAAAGTATAACGTTTAGGTCGCCTACTGTATGCGGTAAGTATCAAAGTATAGCGTTTAGGCCGCCTACTGTATGCGGTAAGTATCAAAGTATAACGTTTAGGTCGCCTACTGTATGTGGTAGGTATCAAAGTATAACGTTTAGACCGCCTACTGTATGTGGTCGGTATAATAGTATAACGTTTAGGACGCCTACTGTATGTGGTCGGTATAATGGTATAACGTTTAGGACGCCTACTGTAAGTGGTCGGTATAATAGTATAACGTTTATGACGCCTACTGTATGTGGTCGGTATAATAGTATAACGTTTAGGTCGCCTACTGTATGTGGTATAATAGTATAACTTTTAAGTAGCCTACTGTATTTGGTCGGTATAATAGTATAACTTTTCGATATGCAATCGTTTTTTGTCGGTAAAGTACAATAACGTTATAGTCGCCCATTGTATGTGGTCGGTATAACAGTATCACGTTTAGGTCGTCTTCTGTTTGTGGTCGGTATAACAGTATAACGCTTAGGTCGCCCACTGTTTGTGATCTGTATAACAGTATAACGCTTAGGCCGCCTACTGTTTGTCATCGGTATAACAGTATAACGTTTAGGACGCCTACTGTATATGGTCGGTATAACAGTATAACGTTTAGGTCTCCCACTGTTTGTGATCGGTATAACAGTATAACGCTTAGGCCGCCTTCTGTTTGTGATCGGTATAACAGTATAACGTTTAGATCCCCCACTGTATGTGGTTGATATAATAGTATAACGTTTAGGTCGCCTACTGTTTGTGGTCGGTATAATAGTTTAATGTTTAGGACGCCTACTGTATGTGGTCGGTATAACAGTATAACGTTTGTGTCGCCTACTGTCAGTGGTCGGTATAATAGTAAAACGTTTAGGTCGCCCGCTGGATGTGTTCGGTATAACAGTATAACGTTTAGGACGCCTACTGTATGTGGTCGGTATAATAGTATAACGTTTTGGGCGCCTAATGTATGTGGTCGATTTAACAGTATAACGTTTAGGTCGCCTACTGTATGTGATCGTATAACATTTTAACATTTATGACGCCTACTGTATGTGGTCAGTATAACAGTATAACGTTTAGATCGCCTACTGTATTTTGTCGGTATAATAGTATAACGTTTAGGACGCCTACTGTATGCGGTCGATAGTATAGTATAACGTTTAGGACGCCTACTGTATGTGGTCGGTATAATAGTGTAACGTTTTGGTCGCCTACTGTTTGTGGTCGGTATAATAGTTTAACGTTTAGGTCGCCTAATGTATGTGGTCGGTATATTTGTATGACGTTTAGGACGCCTACTGTATGTGGTCGGTATAATTGTATAACATTTAGGACGCGTACAGTATGTTTTCGGTATAACAGTATTACTTTTAAATCGCCCACAGTTTGTGGTCGGTATAGTAGTATAACGTTGTGGTCGCCCGCTGTATGTGGTTGGTAAACAGCAAACTGTTAGATCGGCTTCTGTTTGTGGTCGGTATGATAATAAAACTATTAAATCCCCTACTGAACAAAATCGTTTACTATTTAGCTGTCGCGTTAATAATGGGAGAACAGTACTTGTTGATAATGAGGCTTTGACATAATTATTTTTAGTAATTTATCTTGCACTTACATATGATAACGTTAATAAAACTTCACCAATATGTTACAATAGAAGCTATTGTTATATAGCATTATGAATTCTCCAATCAGACTGCGTCTCGTTTATTTCATTTATCTGGATAAAAAATTTTAACCATTAACCACTGAAATGGTAGATTGTTGTATTAAGATATACTATATTATTAAACACGAATCATATATAGAATAAAACATACATAACTCACTTCGATAAATGCTTTTTGAGTGAGATTATTTGTCTCGTTCATGTGGCAATAACTTTCAGAATTGCGTGACTAATCTAAAATATACCATCCGTTTATGTCTATATAGTGCGTTTTTAATAAGTAACATTAATATTGTACATTAGATGATATAAGAATGGACTGATACCCAGACAAACACAAATAATAATACATTATTATCAAGACGTCATAATCAAGTAGACACTGCCATTAGAGATATAAATATATATGTAAATGGACCGCGTGCGACAGGGGCAAAGTAAAGTTGGTTGAAAGCACTATTTCATTTATCATTTGAAAATCAAATCTACCTACCATATGAATCATTGATTGATTTATTGCATATTTCGCGTCATTTTTATGCCATCGACGGTTAACCAGTACTCATGCACACCCCATTTCGGCAAGTAATTGATAACTTTCTGGCTTGAATCAGCGGTGGAAGACAAATGGTAATTAGACACAATATCGTTTATCAATCATCACGGGGACTGCTGCCGGGCGGGGATTTGAGCTCACGACCCCGTGGATTGATAGTTAGGCGCGTAACCGACTGAGCTAAAAGGGCCCGGCTGATATGAATAAAAGAAAAATAAATAACATTGTGCAATACATATTTAATGTTTTACGTCGACATGACATGAATGTGAGTAGAAACCTAAAATTGCCTGTTTTGGATTAAACATAAGTTGGGAATGTGTAGGGTCAAAGGATCATACTTTCGCAAGTGAAAGGAATACGATTTTAGAATAAGCACCTGTCGTCGTTGATTTAGGTATAACAACTTTAACTGTTGATAGATAGGCATATTACCCCTCATCGTTATACGTGGCGCTGATTGTGTTTGGGCAACACCTCTCAACTCTATCAACCGTGAGGCTACACACAATATTCCGTTCGCCAGTTATGTCGTATTAGGTCGTTATACGCAACATACTTGCTTGTTAGCTGCAATAATCAACGTACTACCTGACTGGTGTCGTATTAGGTCGTTATACACAACATACTTGCTTGTTAGCTGCAATAATCAACGTACTACCTGACTGGTGTCGTATTAGGTCGTTATACACAACATACTTGCTTGTTAGCTGCAATAATCAACGTACTACCTGACTGGTGTCGTATTAGGTCGTTATACACAACATACTTGCTTGTTAGCTGCAATAATCAACGTACTACCTGACTGGTGTCGTATTAGGTCGTTATACACAACATACTTGCTTGTTAGCTGCAATAATCAACGTACTACCTGACTGGTGTCGTATTAGGTCGTTATACACAACATACTTGCTAGTGGACTTCTGTGGTCGCAATACTCAACGTACTAGCTGGTCGTTATATACACGACATACTGGTTGTTGTCGTATTAGGTCTTTATATACTATACACTTGCTGGTAGGTCACTATGGTCGCAATACTCAACTTGTTAACTGGTCGTTATATACTGCATACTGGCTGGTGGGCCTATATAGTTGCAGTACTTAACATATTATATGGTGTCGTATTAGGTCGTGAAACGCAACATACTGGCTGGCAGGCCACTATGGTCGCAATATTCAACGTACTAGCTGGTCGTTAAACACAACATAACACGGTAGCACACATCCTGTCACACATCCTATCACAGTACACTGTCGTGTGACTAAGCTGATTTGGCACTATCCCGTTAAATAAACCATTATTTTACATTTCGCATCTGGATGGTAATTGTTTAGTTTGTGTGTTTAGCGTCGTGTTGTATGCCATCACAGGTAATGACTGGTATTTGTACTGATGACACCGGGTCCAGTTAGCTCAGTGGGTAGCGCGTATGACTTTCAATCTAAGACTCGTGAGTTCGAATCCCCGCTCGGCCACAGCCTTCGTTTCGTGATGATTGATATACGACATCGTGTCATTATAATGTCATTCGTCTCTCACCGTCGATCTCAGTGGGAAAGTTATCATTTACTTGTGGTGATCGATGTTCTTGCATACTGGTTAACCTTCCAGGATTCCTGGAAAAAATAGTAAGCCCTTGATGGCATAAGCATACGCAATTAATAGTGAAAATATATACATGTCATCAATAAAAAAATATAATGATGAACTGTTTATATCTATATAGATAAGACAAAGTCAGGATGCCTATATTCCTACTTACGTCCTACTTTTGAAGATGGGTTTAATTTAGATTAGTTGCAATACAGAGAAAATATAAAAATATTTCCAACTTTCCATTACAATAAAATGTATAGTAGAGGAGCGATGTAGACGTCAAAAAAGTTTATACAGTACTTTTAAGATATTACGTCTGGTTACAAGCCATTAATAATGATGGTGCTATTTTCTTGACTCTTTCACACTTACATTTTATATATTTATCCAAAGTTATTGATCTCTGAGGTATACATCCCATGATTTTGGTATATTATTGCAATATTGTAAGGAAAAACAACTAACTGTTATCAAACAGTGCGGATTGTACGCAAAACATATTGTCTTACGATTATACTGAAAAATCCATATATGATCTATATCCATTTATCCCATATAATAATGTTATATTATGAATATCAAAGAGCAACACTTCCATATTTGGGTTTATCGGTACCTCATCAAAAGTAGCATTACTTATCAATTTTGCCTTAGAATAACCGATTGGTGTCAAACAATATATGTCTTAAAAGTTGTTTTATTTGATGCCTTCGTTTGAAAGTCATTACATTTCTCAAAGCAAATTAATTTCAACGTAAAGGGGAAGAATTTAAAAAAAATCGAAAATTGACATTTGGTACTAAAGATCGAAATGTGGATTTTTATTGTTGCGGAATGTTCCTAAATGTCCGTTTTATTAAAAACTGTTTTGCGTATGTTACTGAAATTCAACTTATTTGGTTTCAGATTAAAAATAAGATAGAAATTAATCGAGCAGTAATATTTCGTAGTCATACACTATGTGCGCATACTCTTGACGGTCAAATTATTTTGATTTTTTTAAAGAAATATAACGTTATAAAATAACAATATTGATTATACTACTTTGTGCGCGTTAATAATTTCATGCTAAGGGTGTTTGGTTCACCATGCTAATTCTTCCAATGTCAAACAGTGTTAAATGCAGGTGTTTTCTCGTTAATAATTTTATGCTACGGGTGTTTGTTTCACCATGCTAATTCTTCCAATGACAAACAGTGTTAAATGCAGGTGTTTCCTCGTTAATAATTTTATGCTACGGGTGTTTGTTTCACCATGCTAATTCTTCCAATAGCAAACAGTGTTAAATGCATGTGTTTTCTCGTTAATAATTTTATGCTACGGGTGTTTGTTTCACCATGCTAATTCTTCCAATGGCAAACAGTGTTAATTGCAGGTGTTTCCTCGTTAATAATTTTATGCTACGGGTGTTTGTTTCACCATGCTAATTCTTCCTATAGCAAACACTGTTAAATGCAGGTGTTTCCTCGTTAATAATTTCATGCTACTGTTGTTTGTTTCACCATGTTTATACTTCCAATAGCAAACAGTGTTAAATGCAGGTGTTTCCTCGTTAATAATTTTATGCTACTGTTGTTTGTTTCACCATGCTAATTCTTCCAATAGCAAACAGTGTTAAATGCAGGTGTTTCCTCGTTAATAATTTCATGCTACTGTTGTTTGTTTCACCATGCTTATACTTCCAATGTCAAACAGTGTTAAATGCAGGTGTTTCCTCGTTAATAATTTTATGCTACAGGTGTTTGTTTCACCATGCTTATTCTTCCAATGTCAAACAGTGTTAAATGCAGGTGTTTCCTCGTTAATAATTTCATGCTACGGGTGTTTGTTTCACCATACTATTTCTTCCAATGTCAAACAGTGTTATATGCAGGTGTTTCCTCGTTAATACTTTTATGCTATGTGTGATTGTTTCACCATGCTAATTCTTCCAATGTCAAACAGTGTTAAATGCAGGTGTTTCCTCGTTAATAATTTCAAAATTACTCGCGGCGACTACTGTCATGACATTCGATGCACAGTCCACGGCCGTTGCGTGCATTTTGATTATTTAACAAGATATTTGAGCAAAACAAATCCTTTTACGGACACAAATACCCCGTCACGCAGGTCTTTTCCCGTAGTTGGCTGTTCTTTTGTTGTCTATTTCTATCATATAAAGGGAACATAGAACGCAGTCCAAAATCTTAAATAGTAGACTCAGTTATCGAGTATAGCCAGGAAAGGTAATTAACTACACTTAAAGTAAGCATCACTGAACATTGAGTATAGGATTCTAAGTCATTAAAAATGAGTATTTGACTGTCATCTCAATCGATTGATACATGCTCTCCAGAGACAACTGCAACATGTACTATCTTCCACACTAAACTGCCAAACTTTCTGACATAATGTGTTGGACAATGTGGGTCACGAACTCATGATCACAGCAGTGAGAGGTGAGAGGTCGTTTGAGGACAGCGCCTTGGAGTATTTGGCTAGGTAGAACGCTGCTGATTTTTTATGAAAATGAAAGAAAACATTCTAAGAATTGCAAACTAAAACACATTTTTTCTTGTAAATTGTGCCATACAATGCTATTTGTCAGGTAGAACCTTGTACGGATAGGAAGTGGAAAACAGCAAACATTTACTAATTTGTGGTCTGGATTCGCAGACAGTTAACTATAAACATTGCGAATAGAGTTGCGTATCATATTGAATGAACGTCCATTTTATCATTTTTACTGCATATCGTTATAGGAAGAACATTTAAACTATTAAGAAATATGTAGTTATAAATTAATATTGAGTTAGAGCCTTTTTCAATCACGCATATACTTTCCATTGTGCTGCTATCACACTCCATTTATACTGCTTTCCGTTGAATTGATAACTCACTACGTTGATACTGCTTTCCGTTGAACTACTAACTCACTACGTTTATACTGTTTTCCGTAGAATCGCTAACATACTACGTTTATACTGATTTCCGTCGAAACGCTAACTCACTACATTTAGAATGCTTTCAATTGATCTGCTAAATCAGTACGTTTATACTGCTTTCTATGAACTATTAACTCATTACGTTTGTAGTGCTTTCCGTTGATTTGCTAACGCACTACGTTTATACTGCTTTCCGTTGATTTGCTTACTCACTACGTTTATACTGCTTTCTTTTGAACAGCTAACTCACTACGTTTATACTGCTTTCCATTTAAACTGCTAACTCACTACGTTTATACCGCTTTCCGTTGATTTGCTTACTCACTACGTTTATACTGCTTTCTTTTGAACAGCTAACTCACTACGTTTATAGTGCTTTCTTTTGAACAGCTAACTCACTACGTTTATACTGCTTTCTGTTGATTTGCTTACTCACTACGTTTATACTGCTTTCTTTTGAACTGCTAACTCACTACGTTTATACTGTTTTCCGTTGATTTGCTAACGCACTACGTTTATACTGCTTTACGTTGATTTGCTAACTCACTACGTTTATACTGCTTTCTTTTGAACAGCTAACTCACTACGTTTTTACTGCTTTCTTTTGAACATCTAACTCACTACGTTTATACTGCTTTCCATTGAACAGCTAACTCACTACGTTTATAGTGCTTTCTTTTGAACAGCTAACTCACTACGTTTATACTGCTTTCCATTGAACAGCTAACTCACTACGTATATACTGCTTTCTATTGAACTACTTACTCACTACGTTTATACTGCTTTCCTTTCAACTGCTTACTCACTACATTGACACTGCTTTCCGCTGAACTGCTAACTCACTACGTTTATAGTGCTTTATATTGAACTATTTACTCACTACGTTTATACTGCTTTCCTTTGAACTGCTTACTCACTACATGGACACTGCTTTCCGCTGAACAGCTAACTCAATACGTTTGCACTGCTTTCTATTGAACTGTTAACTCACTACTTTTATACTGCTTTCCGTTGAACTGCTAACTCACCACGTTTATACTGCTTTCTATTGAACTACTTACACACCACGTTTATACTGTTTTCCGTCGAAACGCTAACTCAATACGTTTATTATGCTTTCAATTGAACTGTTGGATCACTACGCTTATACTGCTTTCTATTGAACTGTTAACTCACTACGTTTATATTGCTTTCCGTTGAACTGCTAACTCACTACCTTTATACTGCTTTCCGTCGAAACTCTAACTCACTACGCTTATACTGCTTTCTATTGAAATGTTAACTCAATACATTTATACTGCTTTCTATTGAACAGATAACTCATTACGTTTATACTGCTTTCCATTGAAAAGCTAACTCACTACGTGTATACTGCTTTCTATTGAACTGCTAACTCACTACGTGTATACTGCTTTCTATTGAATAGCTAACTCACTACGTGTATACTGCTTTCCATTGAACTGCTAACTCACTTCTTTTTTGCTGCTTTCCATTGAACTGCTAACTAACTACCTTTTTACTATTTTCCATTGAACTGCTTAGTCACTTCCTTTTTACTGTTTTCCATTGAACAGCTAACTCACTACCTTTTTACTATTTTCCATTGAACTGCTAACTCACTACCTTTTTACTGCTTTCCATTGAACTGCTAACTCACTACCTTTTTACTGCTTTCCATTGAACTGCTTACTAACTACCTTTTTACTGCTTTTCATTGAACTGCTAACTCACTACCTTTTTACTGAACTGCTAACTCACTACCTTTTTACTGATTTCCATTGAACTGCTAACTCACTACCTTTTTACTGCTTCACATTGAACTGTTAACTCACTACCTTTTTACTAAACTGCTAACTCACTATCTTTTTACTGCTTTCCATTGAACTGCTAACTTACTTCTTTTTTACTGCTTTCCAATGAACTGCTAACTCACTTCTTTTTTATTGCTTTCCATTGAACTGCTAACTCACTACATTTTTACTGCTTTCCATTTATCTGCTAACTCACTACCTTTATACTGCTTTCCATTGAACTGCTAACTCACTACCTTTTTTCTGCTTTCCATTGAACTGCTAACTCACTACCTTTTTACTGCTTTCCATTGAACTGCTAACTCACTACATTTTTACTGCTTTCCATTGAACTGCTAACTCACTACCTTTTTACTGCTTTCCATTGAACTGCTAACTCACTACCTTTTTACTGCTTTCCATTGAACTGCTAACTCACTACCTTTTTACTGCTTTCCATTGAACTGCTAACTCACTACCTTTATACTGCTTTCCATTGAACTGCTAACTCACTACATTTTTACTGCTTTCCATTGAACTGCTAATTCACTACCTTTATACTGCTTTCCATTGAACTGCTTACTCACTACGTATATACTGCTTTCCATTGAACTGCTAACTCACTACCTTTATACTGCTTTCCATTGAACTGCTAACATACTACGTTTATACTGCTTTCCATTGAACAGCTAACTCACTACCTTTATACTGCTTTCCATTGAACTGCTAACTCACTACGTGTATACTGCTTTCTATTGAACTGCTAACTCGCTACGTTTATACTGCTTTCTATTGAACTGCTAACTCACTACGTTTATACTGCTTTCCATTGAACTGCTAACTCGCTACGTTTATACTGCTTTCTATTGAACTGCTAACTCATTACGTTCATACTGCTTTCTATTGAACTGCTAACTCACTACTTTGATACTGCTGAAATGAAGTAACCAGACACATTTTAATTTCTAACGTCAGAGATAGAATATTGGAATAGCTTTTTAAGTGCTGAAAACATCGTCGTGAGAAATGATAATTATACGATTCCTTGTTACTAAGCCGAGGAAATTTAAAATACATCACAATTGCCACACTAACCGATGGCTGCTCTGCGTTATTTCATTCAATTTCTGTTAACAACTTCGTTTCAATGAATAATTAATCATGAGGGGAGATAATGGGATAACGTGGGAGTATCCTTTGGGATAAATAAATGTTTGTTCAATAGGATATTGTCAGAACATTATCAGGCTATAATCTGTGTAGAATTGTGTTATAATCCATATGTGAAAAATAGTCACCTAAGGCATACGATTTATTAATTATATGATTAATGGCTAAGGAATATTATACTTTTATGTGTTCATATTCTTCTCCATTATATGCGGTTTTGTAACAATTTGTTTTATATAAATCATATATTTATATTTATTATTCATACCAGACTGGCTTCATATTGTTTTAATTTTTAGTACTTCTGAAACGTAAAACATAAGCCATTATAAATATAAAAAAAATATGACTTAAATTATTAAATAGAAAGGTAGTGGAGACATTAGAGCCCACGAATTGTAAAAACGATAAAAATGATAAACTGCAGGTTTAATAATCCCAGTCACGATATACCCTTTCATTCATTTATTCTTACAACTGTTTCCTATATTTGCGATTGATAAATTAGCTAGGTACAAATAAACACTCACACACATGTTTCACATGCATTAATGTTTATTATTTCCATAAAAAAGCAATTTCAACAAATCAATATTATTTGAGTACATGTCGTCTGTATAACTGTATGTCGTCTGTATAACTGTATGTCGTCTGTATAACTGTATATTTCTATTCTTTTTTTGTTTAATTCACGAACAGTCTCGATAAAACCAATACTACTCAAATGTATAACCAAACAAAGCCACCAAGGCAGCATGTACACAATTATAATTATACAATACAATACATACAATAACACACATATAAGAGGTCATTGCAGGGTCACTGACTTGAAACGGCCTGTAGAAACAGATGTAACTTAGGAGCCTATACACAGCTTACGATCCCCACCAGACTTGTCTTCTACCATACAAATTAGGCAATTATATTCTTCTTGTTTGCTTCGGTATTCCAAATGGATCCATTTAATAAGTTATTATTTACCGTCTTATGTACTTTCTGGCGGATATAACATGTTATGAGAGGTGTCGCATGTTTCGTTTTTCCTCACGAACAGTCATAATAAATTCGAGTCTGCTATTCGAGTCTGCTATTCAAAGTCTAATATTCGACTCTGTTATTCGAGTCTACTATTCGAGTCTGCTATTCAAAGTCTGATATTCGACTCTGTCGAATCTGCTGTTCGAGTTTGCTAATCGGAGTCTGCTATTTGAGTCTGCTATCCGAAGTCTGATATTCGAGTCTACTGTTCGAAGTCTGATATTTGAGTTTGCTATTCGGAGTCTGCTATTCGAGTCTGCTTTTCGAAGTCTGATATTCGAGCCTGCTATTCGAAGTCTGATATTCGAGTCTGCTATTCGAAGTCTGATATTCGAGTCTGCTATTTCCCATTTTGGTTACATGCGGTGCTTCTAACGTATCCCTCTTTCATTTAGTGTTGAACTGCTCACGTGACCACGTTTGAAGCCGACATTTCCGTGTAATGCTTCATTTTCAATGCTAAATGTAACACACTTTCAAGACCGAGTCCTCTCGTTATTGCAACTCATAGTAAAACATATACATGTACATATAACGGTTTTTAATAAAATGTTCTAAATACGTTATACATAGTCAGTCGTATAAAGCATACTTTGATTTCAGGCAAGTTGTATTAATATGTTGTTTGGTTTGTTTCTGTTTAACTATTTTTCTGTCATTTTTGTTAGCTATGTTTAAGTGTGACATCTACCGATGGGGTCAGAATCTAATTTTTGCGCACAACACATCTTCTGAGTCAGACATTGTTCCGAATTTGGCCTAGACAAGAAATTGACTCATTTGATGTTTGGTCATTCAGTATGACATTGAGCTTTAAGATCACGACCTGGTGGTTCTTGCAGCTCGCGACACTACTTTACTTACTAAAGTTATGACCGAGACACTACTTTACTGACTTAAGTTATGACCGAGACACTACTTCACATACTTAAGTTATGACCGAGAATTACTACTTTACATACTTAAGTTATGACCGAGACACTACTATACTTACTTAAGTTATGACCGAGACATTACTACTTTATTGACTTAAGTTATGACCGGGACACTACTTTACTTACTTAAGTTATGACTGAGACACTACTTTACTGACTTAAGTTATGACCGAGACACTACTTCACATACTTAAGTTATGACCGAGAATTACTACTTTATATACTTAAGTTATGACCGAGACACTACTATACTTACTTAAGTTATGACCGAGACATTACTACTTTATTGACTTAAGTTATGACCGAGACACTACTTCACATACTTTAGTTATGAATGAGACACTACTTCACATACTTAAGTTATGACCGAGAATTACTACTTTATATACTTAAGTTATGACCGAGACACTACTATACTTACTTAAGTTATGACCGAGACATTACTACTTTATTGACTTAAGTTATGACCGAGACACTACTTCACATACTTTAGTTATGAATGAGACACTACTTTACATACTTTAGTTATGACCGAGTCACTACTTTACTAACTTAAGTTATGACCGAGACATAACTACTTTACATACTTTAGTTATGACCGAGACATTACTACTTTACATAATTAAGTTATGACTGAGACATTACTACTTTACATAATTAAGTTATGACTGAGACATTACTTTACATACTTAAGTAATGACCGAGACTCTACTTTACTGACTTAAGTTATGACCGAGACACTACTTTACATACTTAAGTTATGACCGAGACACTACTTTACTTACTTAAGTTATGACTGAGACATTACTTCTTTACATACTTTAGTTATGACCGAGACATTACTACTTTACATACTTTAGTTATGACCGAGACATTACTACTTTACATACTTAAGTAATGACCGAGACACTACTTTACATACTTGAGTTATGACTGAGACACTGCTTTACTGACTTAAGTAACGACCGAGACACAGTTTTTCCAGTTTGACCGAGGAAAGACAACGCGATAAATATTATGATTCAGAAATTTCTCCTGGATACATAAATACGTTCCTTTCAAAAAAAAAGTAACTGATCTAGATTGTGTGAACGCACCGGTATTCACGCAAAATCTTGCAATATCTCGTTTTTAATTATATTAACATCCATTCATATGAGGAATACATATCAAAATTCTTACACTGCAGAACGAAATTGTCATCAAAACAATAACTTTCCCAGAAATGTATGTTTAAAATTGTTGATGTACTTGTGATTACAAAATGTGTATACTGCGGCTTAAATAACGACAAATTACGATACATTTTCCTTCAAAAGTCAATATCTTTAATTCAAAACATTTTACGTGATCGAAACATGTTTAAACATCTAAGATAACATAAACTTACAGTTTATATACAAGAAATCAGTTGCAAATAATGAATCCTTCGTGTGCTATTTTATCAACATTTAGTCAGGAGATACAAGTTTCCTGTCCTTCTATAAGATGTAATATGATGACATAAGACCCAATTTTTGACAAAATGTATCATGATTTTGATAAGTCAAGTGATGTTGCACTATTTTTCCACAGGTCCAGTCCCTACTGGAAGTATATAACACTGTTTCGGCAGTTCTAACGGATTCAACCATGTCAAATATGCTCAATGACGTACCATGAACGTATTACATTATATCACGTAAGTTATGATTATCAAACATAGTATTCAATACTGTTTGTGTTTTACACATTTGACATATTGTAACATGTAGATGTAATTATACAACAATAATAAAATATAATCATATTTGACCGGAGACAGCTACAAACACAGCATAAATATAATCAATATACAGATTATAAAATAACTACAGCACATAACCTCAACTGTTTTTCATAATCCTCTTCTTCCCATTTTATCACGCATACCTGCATCAACTCTTTTCTCCATGTACATTTTAACTCAAATGCCACACAAAGTCAATTTCCATGAATAGATACATTTTACCTATTTATTCTGATAGAGCAGAAAACAGTGCAGAACCTGTTCTGATTGCTCGTTACAAGCAATCAAAACTGGGTTTTCACTGTTTTCAAAAGCCTTCTATATTAGAAGTGTTCATAGGTGTCCGTATGAAGTAAAGGGTAAAACATTTAAAAAAGCAAATTTCCTGTTAGTATTACCCAAAGGAATTGAATGCATATCCATGCCTCTGTTCAATAAAGATCCATACCATCACATACCACCCAACAGTTTATTTTGCATTGTTAAACATATAGATATATGCACTTCTGGAACACAGAACACATTACCAATGTATCTAAAAGTGCCTTAGTTCCATAGATAATTCTCTGTTGGTTCAAATAGGGCTGACCATTATTTTTTTTTCTCACAATATCGATGGTTTGATGACGCACCTTCATTTGTGACAATGCTGCCCATGTGTTACAGTGTATCACGACACATCTTTAAACTGACATTGCTTCGTCAAAGAGTACCCAATGTCATCTCATAAAACTGTTCAAATGTTTGCATATGTATAAAGAGATATGACAGTTTATGTATTTGCAACAAAAAAAATCCCAACCGATTTACACAGCTCTAGTTCCCAGGACGCGAGAATCTTACTATCGTCATGTAAGGGAGGTAATTTTAAGTTAAAGTGTAGCTCAAGAACATCGACAAGGACCTATGTCTATTATTTATTTATTTATTTATTTATTTATTTATTTATTTATTTATTTATTTATTTATTTATTTATTTAATAATTTGTGTATACATGCGTTCAATTTTAAGTTGTACATGTATATAAAATATCAACTTAATGAAACTATATTCATATACCACTTTATTTCAACGTATGTGTTGATTTTGTATATATGTATGACGATGAGCTGTAATGCTTAAGTTTAATAAAATATATGTTCTGTTCTATAAACGTTTGAACTAATCATTGAATGCAGATCCGTGATATCCAAGCTAGTTCAATACCAATTAAAATGGATACAAAATGTTGTTGTATCACTGATTTTAAGACGATCCACTTTGGTTACATTATTAAAGCATACTTAATTATACTTTATTAACCTATTCAGGTGCATAGTCTAGCATTGGTGGTATTCACGCCCTGGATTGTCATCTTACGGCCACACCTAGTTCATATCCTAACAAACACTTCGATTAATTGTATTAAGATATCGATCTACACTTAATATATATAAACACAATGTAATCAATAATGTCAACTCGATTTGTTGCTGTGATTAATGTGGGTTTATTTATGTTTAGCCATATTGTCATTTAAATTTGATATGCATATGTTTTTATTATAAAAAATGTGACACTGGAGTCGCAATTGTACGAGAATAATGGAAACACGAAAAGATGGATCGATTATCAAGTTTGATAGGAATAAATTAATATTTTTGATTTATGTACAAGGCGTTAATTGTCACATAACCGCTCCCCCCAAAAAACGACTACATCAAAACAAAGGTGTTTCCTTATACAATTAGCTAAACAGTGATATGTACATGTTTTAGCCAGACTGAGTGCGCATTTGCTTATATCTATTTACCAGGCATTTATTTCGATAGATTTGTACTTATTTAAAATGTGGTTGTTGTTTATTTTTCAGTTTCACATTAAATATGAAGTAGTCTGTCTCAGAACCTGGTAACTTCCGAATCAAGTATATTAACCACTATTGGAAATAGCAAATAATTCTATGCCCTCTCCCACAATTCGTAACAATTGAACGCTTCCTTAACTATGACGTCATTCAAACGTTCCCTGAAGCAACTGACCAGTCAACGTGCTCGTAACAATTGCTTGTTAACGGATCCAATCGGGAGAGCTGGGTTCGTTATGAAGTCATATTTATTCTCCTCCTCTCATGATGTATGAAGAGTCGAAAAGGGACATCACTTCACACAGCTCTCAAAAAGTGCAAATATAAAATATGTTTTAAATATTTTATGAAATTTACAAACATTGGAATAATTTGTGTATACTTGATTTTTGTAAATGAACATTTTTGTTTAAATCAATAGAGTATTTAACAAATTTTAAAAACTACTCCATTCAGTATATCCAAAATATAAAATATATAACAAAGTCAATATTATATGATATTGATACATAGATATTTTTATTTTCAATTCCATTAATTAATTCACAAATCACTCTCTTGTACGGTTTAAGCGAGTAAAAACATACTGCAATTATTATACTCTATGTATAAAAATATGAAAGATAATTGAACATAGAAAAGAATGGTGTTTATTCAGACATGATAACTATGTTCTCACTTTGATTATTATAACACGTGTATGTCTTATGACATACAACTAAGAACGTAGTGGAACACGTGGTCCCGTGGTAGAGCAGCGGTCCAAGGCTAGGAGGGTCGCAGGCTAGAACCTTCGCCACAACTATGCGTGGTGTCCTTGAGCAAGATGCATGTGCCTAGTACTGATTCTACCCAGGAAGATATCGAGAGTGATAAGGCTGCGTTACAATGTCGTGTACGTATGTCAAGAACAGTTGCAGAGTGTCCGTAATTCAGTTGTATTTGTTTTCAATAATATAATTATAGTTGTTTGTAATTTCTATATATAAGGCTGTAGCAGAAGTTGTTTAAATGTTGTTTTATAATTATGTTTAACTTATATTTCTTTTACAATAAACAGTATTTAGATGCTAATGTCATGTGCTGGACTATTCTACAGATGTTTCTATTGTTTATTTTCAAACATTTATGATTTTTCTTCCAATGAATATATAAAAGTTTTGGTGAACAATCACTTCAGTGTTAAACACTAAATGTGTTATATTTTTGTGTTTTAACACATTTCCATTATCAACGTCAGATGGTCCTGAAGCAGAATGAACACGTTGGATTATTACGCATTTTTATGCAAATTTCTTATGTTTTGATTCGTGACTATCCACTGCATCGCTGTTTCTTTGGTATTGAAGATTCTCATCTGAATTTTGTTTAAAAAATGCACCAAAAGTCATCGTCGCGAAAGTTCATGTCCACATATATTCCCCATCTCAATGTAAGTAGCATGTTCGGTCCAAATATTTGTTTTTATGTTTTAACTTATTTATTTGACATCAATTGTGGTACTCTTTTATTACAATTCAGACAAATTACGCTCGAAATCTTCCGTGTTAGTTTCAGAACTACACATATGTGGCTAAAGTGTCTTACTGTAGGACAACACATTTATGCAAACATATATCATTAAAGTTATTACTTTACCAGTTTATTTGCAAGAATCCAACGATTCTACTTAGATGCATGAATCTGAGATTATTTACTACAATTGAATGCCATATATACTCTATCACAATCTGCAAATAGATAAGACATCTATCTTAAAGAACCCAAAATCAATGAACATTGCTCAAATAGTAATATGTTTACGATTTTTTATCTCATCAATTTTAGACTATCATGGTGCATATATAAAATGAGGGAAAGTCATCACAATGTCATTGATGACCTTTTGAACATGCAATTACCACACCTTGGAACATATTACCCATCCCTGATCTTGCCGTGCATACATAATACAATTATACTCTCGAACAGAACCAAAGCCAATCTAATGATAAAATGTATTCAATATAACATACTGTTTTTTACAGACGTAAAGGGTTTAATGTCCCATAGCTTGAAAACGTAATGGGAATTTCATTAAATCTGGCAATTATTCCATGAAATAAGTTAGACAATAACAGATGTGTGTCCAGAAATAGCAGATTGCCATTTCTAATTAAAAAGAAAGATTTAAGATCCATATTTAAAGATACATACGACACTTTGGAAATGATCTCACTTCAAATCAATATTTAAACATACAACCAAATATATACATATCATTATTTTCCGTGAATCATATCTGAAACGTCCTATTTAAGAAATTAGTTTTTTTATTTAACTTTAAGAAATGGTATTATTCTAGTTTTGATAACTTGAGCTGAAAATCCCTTTAGTTGGATATTTGTTCTATCATTTTGATAAGAACTTTCATTGAATGCTTACTATGTAACCAGATGTGCAAGAAGTATTTCGTCCATTTACCAGAGGTTTACCACTTTTAAGAATTGAGAATAGATTAAAG
Source organism: Panopea generosa (assembly GCA_029582155.1). Lineage (NCBI taxonomy): Eukaryota > Metazoa > Mollusca > Bivalvia > Adapedonta > Hiatellidae > Panopea > Panopea generosa. Next base: position 16,132,637 of record CM055901.1, on the reverse strand, counting down.
ATTTGCACACATTCTGCTGTTTGTAGTCCTGTAGATGAACAATATAAATGTATGGCGTTTGAAATTACAATTAATCAAGATTATTATTTGCACATTTAGATAAAATGACTTAAACAAGCTGTATTGTCTACATTTCAAATTACTACTACCAGTGTTATATACATTTGTATGTTTATAACGGTTATACTAGATTATAGTTTTCTCCCATTTCAGCTCATATAGGATACGGGTTTTCCACACGAATGGAAACTCTTATCTTCCATGTCACGTGATAGCTTTCTCGCATGGCATGACGAAAATCTGGGACTAAATCATTTTTTTGAAATCTATTTTCTCATCTACAAATATCATAATCATAAACACTTTTATTTTCACGTCTACGAAAATATTTTATAAACTTGATTTTGTAACAGGAAACCGTAAAAAAGAGACAAACGTTACGTCAGAATAATGACGTAAACGTATATATTTATGATATCTTGCTTTCCTATAAGAAAAAGATCAGATTAAAAATTATATTTGAAGTGAATTATTTAAACAATGTGTGGAGTGATTAACAGGTGTAATTTCTGGTACATATTTTAAGTATTGTATTCTTATAGTCTGTGGTGGAGCTATGTCACTTATCCCCACTAGATAATATTATACGAGAGAAGACAAATGTGAAATTGCATTAATGTAAGACTAATAGTTGTAAGAGCAGATCTGCCATTTATACAGTGTCACACGTTTTAAAAATTGTTTCATTTTAGTTAAGGTTCCGAATGACGTCAAGCAGTATTAAGTTCTGTCTATTTTTAGAACTGGGATTTCCTTTCAAGTTTACCTTCTAATTTAGGTATCGATTTAGTCACGTTTTGGTGGATTTGACATATCAAACCATTCGGATTGTATATACTACTGATGAAGTGATGCTTTATATCCATTTTGATAATTATTTTATTTTTTAAGACATTTATAGCCTTTCTCCTGATATATTCTCTTTAAGTATTTTTATGGTAGTAATACACACACGAAGGTCCTATGATGTTTGGGTAGAAGGTATTTGTTGATGAGCTTAAAAACTGTAACCGATTTTGTTTAATTTAAAAAATTCTGCCGTCATTCTAATCAAGTTACCGCACTTGACCCACCGAATCCTCTTAATGATAGTGTTGATTGATTTAATAATTAGCGTCATTGTTAAGCCATCGAGGGCTAACAGACGATCAGTTAAACTATCCACTGATTCCTGGGATCCTAAAAGGTAAACCACTACTAGAGCACACACCATTTCCGAATGTAACTGATAGCTTTCCCACTTGAATCAGCAGTTAAAGACGAATGGACGAATGATAATGAGAAATACTGTCGTATATCAATCATCACGGAGACTGCTGCCGGGCCTGGATTCGAACTCACGACCCCTGTGTGGATAGTCAGACGCGTAACCGACTGAGCTAATCGAGCCCGGCTTATGGTAGTGAATAAAAATAACTGTAATTGATGTATGGTTGTTGGCCACTGATATAGGAGCACGTCGTCTTTTCTTAGTATAAAAGAGTTCACGAATCTACCTGGAATCAAAATGTATATTTGCCACTTCGTCCATTTCGGTCTCCTTGATAACAGTGAACAAAGCAATGAAGTTTTATTGATGTATGGGCTGAGGTTGAACATGCCTAAAATTTTAATCGAAAATCTGACGCTTAAGTTGGGGAATCTTTGTCTCAAATGTCGAACTAAAAAAAGAAAATAATCACATTTTATAAAGAACATCTTAAAACCCTGACCCAAGGATAACACTTAAAACAAACCATATTACATTAAAAATAGAATCAGGCCAGCAATTTAATCTAAATGTGTCGTAGTCCTCCTTAGGCAATATTTCAAATTACAGCTTTATTGGAAATTCCTTCAATTTTATTCGTATATTATACCTTCGATGCAAATTATGTTAAATTTGCCCACATTTTATAGTGTTTCATTGAAACTGACATTTTATTGATACGTTATCATTATCTTTAACCAAGCACACAAATATGTGCCATGCTTTGCTATATTTGCAAATACTAAAACAATTCATAACAATAAAAATGTTAATTACGTCGAGATAAATTGCACAATAAGTTTATTTAACTGTGCATGTAACACTGTTCTTTATATTCCAGTTTAATATACTTGACAAAAAATGCAAACTGAACCAATGCAAAATTATTGTAAGATTTAACATATGGGACATGTCTTACGTTTGATTGTGGAATGGAAGAATCTTCGGTGTACAAAAATTATCATTTTAATTTTTTTGTGGTTGCACCTCACAAAATTCCAATATTTCACTAATAAAAAACTACACGAGGAATTAATGTTATGACATTTATTCGACTTCATCCACAGTCTGAACAAACTAAGACGAAGAGTTGACCCACGAGCAATTAATGTTATGACATATATATCCGACTTGTTCCAGTCTGAACAAACCCGGACGAAGAGTTGACAAAAGAGCAATAAGTGTTATGACACACATATCTAACTTGACCCAGTCTGGACAAACCCGGACGAAGTGTTGACCTACGAACAATTATTGTTATGGCATATTTATCTGACTTCATCGACAGTCTGGACAAACTCGGACGAAGAGTTGACCCACGTGTAATTAATGCTACGACATATTTATCTGACTTCATCGACAGTCTGAACACACCCGGACAAAGAGTTGACCCACGAGTAATTAATGCTATGACATATTTATCTGACTTCATCGACAGTCTGTCCACACCCGGACAAAGAGTTGGCCCACGAGTAATTTATGATATGGCATATTTATCGGACGTGTTCCACAGTCTGAACAAACTTGGACGAAGAGTTGACCAACGAGCAATTAATGGTTTGGAATATTTATCTTACTTGATGTACAGTCTGAACAAACCCGGACGAAGAGTTGACCCACGAACAATTAATGTCATGGCATATTTATCTGATTTGATCCAAAGTCTGAACAAACTCGGACAAAGAGTTGACCCACGAACAATTAATGTTATGACATATTTATCTTACTTGATCTACAGTCTCAACAAACTCGAACGAAGAGTTGACCTACGAACAATTAATGGTTTGAAATATTTATCTTACTTGATCTACAGTCTGAACAAACCTGGACGAAGAGTTGACCCACTAACAATTAATGTTATGACATATTGATCTGACTTGATCCACAGTCTGAACAAACACGGACAAAGAGTTGGCCCACGAGTAATTTATGATATGGCATATTAATCGGACGTGTTCCACAGTCTGAACAAACTCGGACGAAGAGTTGGCCCACGAGCAATTAATGTTATGGCATATTTATCTGACTTGTTCCACATCTTGAACAAACTCGGACAAAGAGTTGGCCCACGAGCAATTAATGTTATGGCATATTTATCTGACTTGATCCACAGTCTGAACAAACTCTGACGAAGAGTTCGCCCACGAGCAATTAATGTTATGGCATATTTATCCGACTTGACCCTGTCTGAGCAAACTTGGACGAAGAGTTAACCTACGAACAATTAATGTTATGGCATATTTATCTGACTTGATCCAAAGTCTGAACAAACTCTGACGAAGAGTTCGCCCACGAGCAATTAATGTTATGGCATATTTATCTGACTTGATCAACAGTCTGAATAAACTCTGACGAGGAGTTGACCCACGATTAATTAATGTAATGACCTATTGATCTGACTTGATCCACAGTCTGAACAAACTCGGACGAAGAGTTGGCTAAGGAGCAATTATTGTTATGGCATATTTATCTGACTTGATCTACAGTCTGAACAAACTCGGACGAAGAGTTGACCCACGAGTAATTAATGCTACGACATATTTATCTGACTTCATCGACAGTCTGAACGAACCAGGACAAAGAGTTGACCCACGAGTAATTAATGCTATGACATATTTATCTGACTTCATCTACAGTCTGAACAAACCCGGACGAAGAGTTGACCCACGTGTAATTAATGCTACGACATATTTATCTGACTTCATCGACAGTCTGAACAAACCCGGACAAAGATTTGACCCACGAGTAATTAATGTTATGACATATTTATCTGACTTCATCGACAGTCTGAACAAACCCGGACAAAGAGTTGACCCACGTGTAATTAATGCTACGACATATTTATCTGACTTGATCAAAAGTCTTAACAAACCTGGACGAAGAGTTGACCCACGAGCAATTAATGGTATGAAATATTTATCTTACTTGATCTACAGTCTCAACAAACTCGGACGAAGAGTTGACCCACGAACAATTAATGGTATGGCATATTTATCTTACTTGATCTACAGTCTGAACAAAGCCGGACGAAGAGTTGACCCACTAACAATTAATGTTATGGCATATATATCTGACTTGATCAACAGTCTGAATAAACTCTGACGAGGAGTTGACCCACGATTAATTAATGTAATGACCTATTGATCTGACTTGATCCACAGTCTGAACAAACTCGGACGAAGAGTTGATCCACGAGCAATAAATGGTTTGGAATATTTATCTTACTTGATTTACAGTCTGAACAAACCCGGACGAAGAGTTGACCCACGAACAATTAATGTTATGGCATATTTTTTTACTTGTTCCACAGTTTGAACAAACTCGGACAAAGAGTTAACCTACGAACAATTAATGTTATGGCATATTTATCTGACTTGATCCAAAGTCTGAACAAACTCTGACGAAGAGTTCGCCCACGAGCAATTAATGTTATGGTATATATATCTGACTTGATCAACAGTCTGAATAAACTCTGACGAGGAGTTGACCCACGATTAATTAATGTAATGACCTATTGATCTGACTTGATCCACAGTCTGAACAAACTCGGACGAAGAGTTGATCCACGAGCAATAAATGGTTTGGAATATTTATCTTACTTGATTTACAGTCTGAACAAACCCGGACGAAGAGTTGACCCACGAACAATTAATGTTATGGCATATTTTTTGACTTGTTCCACAGTTTGAACAAACTCGGACAAAGAGTTAACCTACGAACAATTAATGTTATGGCATATTTATCTGACTTGATCCAAAGTCTGAACAAACTCTGACGAATAGTTCGCCCACGAGCAATTAATGATATGGCATATTTATCTGACATGATCAACAGTCTGAACAAACTCGGACGAAGAGTTGACCCGCAAGCAATTAATGTTATGACATATTTATCTGACGTGATACACAGTCTGAACAAACCCGGACGAAGAGTTGGCCCACAAGCAATTAATGTTATGACATATTTATCTGACGTGAACCACAGTCTGAACAAACCCGGACGAAGAGTTGTCCCACGAGTAATTTATGTTATGACGTATTTATCCGACTTGATCAACTGTCTGAACAAACTCTGTTGAAGAGTTGGCCCACGAGTAATTTATGTTATGACATATCTCTCCGACTCGACCCACAGTCTGAACAAACCTGGACGAAGTAGTAACCCACGAGCAATTAATGTTATGACATATTTATCTGACTTGATCTACAGTCTGAACAAACCTGGACGAAGTGTTAACCAACGAGCAATTAATGTTATGACATATTTATCTGACTTGATCCAGTCTGAACAAACTCGGACGAAGAGTTGACCCGCAAGCAATTAATGTTATGACATATTTATCTGACTTGATCCAGTCTGAACAAACTCGAACGAAAAGTTGGCCTATAAGCAATTAATGTTATGACATATTTATCTGACTTGATCTACAGTCTGAACAAACCTGGACGAAGTGTTAACCAACGAGCAATTAATGTTATGACATATTTATCTGACTTGATCCAGTCTGAACAAACTCGGACGAAGAGTTGGCCCACGAGTAATTTATGTTATGACATATCTCTCCGACTCGACCCAGAGTCTGAACAAACCTGGACGAAGTGTTAACCCACGAGCAATTAATGTTATGACGTATTTATCTGACTTGATCCAGTGTGAACAAACTCGAACGAAGAGTTGGCCTATAAGCAATTAATGTTATGTCATATTTATCTGACTTCATCCAGTCTGAACAAACTCGAACGAAGAGTTGATCCACGAGCAATTAATGTTATGACATATTTATTTGACTTGATCCAGTCTGAACAAACTCGAACGAAGAGTTGGCCCACGAGCAATTAATGTTATGACATATTTATTTGACTTGATCCAGTCTGAACAAACTCGAATGAAGAGTTGACCCACGAGCAATTAATGTTATGACATATTCATCTGCCTTGATCCAGTCTGAACAAACTCGGACGAAGAGTTGGCCTATAAGCAATTAATGTTATGTCATATTTATCTGACTTGATCTAATCTGAACAAACTCGGACGAAGAGTTGACCCAAGAGCAATTAATGTTATGACAGATTTATTCAAATAATCAGAAGTACCAAACTGCATTTGAAAGTAGTTTTGGTTAACATTTGTACATTTTAGATATATATTTGTTATCAAAGTGATTATTTACAATTAAGGTTCCCGTTAAAGTTATAATAGATTTATTAAAATATATTAACCTCGTTCAAGTAGGTTAAAAAAACACTGACTGATTTACAAATATAGCAATTATTGAAATAAAACCAGTAAACACCTTTAATAGATCCACTTAAAGACTGGTGTGAATTCTAAAACAAAACTAAAGACATAGAAATAGAAACTGCTAAACTATTAGTATAAACAGCAGCCAACGAAGTTAATGATGACCGTTTGACATTAAATATAAATGAAACAAGGCAAGAAGCCTATGTCTTCGGTAAGTTACATCAAAAGTCATTTTGCTAAGTTATTCAATTGCCTACTTTACACCAAATTTCATCTGTCAAGACTAATCCCCGCTAGCCACGCGGTTGCACTTGCTCAAGTATAGCAGATATTATGTTGTTCAGACAATATAAGTGATTCCAGAGAGTTCTTAATTACACGTTAAATGACAAGTCGTGTTACCAGACAAAATAACTATCACAGTATATTATTTAAGTGGGTCTCCAATTTCTAGGATGTCTGTCACAATTTTACTTGAATTTGTTGCTTTTTTAAGCTCGGGAAACTGGAAAAAATCCAAAAGGCACCACAATGTTAACATATGTGCAAATATGCTTGTAAGTTACGCTCAAGTATTACTTTAGGACGCACGGACGAACATACGAATAGACGGACTGTGTTCAATTTGATATCCCTCGAAGTATTGCGTTAAATGGTTTGCCATATCATTGCAAAACAAGAATGAAATAATTACCAACAAGACTAGCTTCTAACAAGCGAGTCTGCGTATCCATGTACTTTGTATTGTTCACATGTTCAATAAGACAATATTTAATTAACACTTAACTTCATATGGACATATTTAGACACCTCTAATATAGGAGGATTTTGAAAACAGTGTAACCGCATCGTGGGCGAATAGTTGACATTATTACTCTGGAAATTGATAGGTATCACAAAAGCATTGAATTAAAAAAAAACCTGGAATGGTCTTTTCCTTTATAATTGCATATCTTGAACTAGTGACAAATTTGAGCATGCTGAAGATTTTTTTTCTCTGTGTTTTTTGGGGCATATGTTTCAATGGAGCCCTATGGGAAATGTAATATTGGTGTGAGACGTAATTCGTTTGGTAGTGCATCTTCTGCAGATCAAAGGGACGTGCTGCAAAACAAAAACTATGTGTTTATTGTTGCCTCTTTTAAACATGAACAGGTCTACGGCGCTGTCTCATAATCATTGACCTCTCATCTATAAGGTCGTATGTTCAGGTCCGGCTCGCTCCTACAACATTATGCAAGAAATTTTGCCTCTTACTTGCGGTAGAACGTTGGTTCTATTTAGATTCATTCTGAGGTCTTCCTCCACCAATAGCCAGGTCCGATTAGCTCAATCGATAACGCGTCTTACTATCAATCCAGGGGTCGTGAGATCGAATCCCCCCGCCCGGCAACAGTCTCCGTGGTGATTGATATACGACATTGTGTCTTATTATCATTCGTCTCTCACCACTGATTCAAGTGGGAAAGTTATCAGTTACTTGCGAAGATGGGGTGTGTTCGAGTACTGGTTAATCCCAGGAAACAGTGGTAAGGTTAACTTATCGTTTATTAGCCCTCGATGGCATAAAATTGACGCTAAATATTTAATCAATCAATCAATCAATCTCACACCAATAAAACTGGATATGTCATTTTTAACCTGAAATATGTTTAAACTCGCGTTAAACCCATTAAAAATTAAATGAAAAAAGCATGGACATCTGTTCATGTAACTTAGCACGTATATAAATAATTTGAATCGTTGAAATTCTTTCAGATGTATAATCTTGTAAATACAATATGCAGCCGTGTATCAACATCCCGTTTAGAGACAGCTGTTCATAAATAGGTACCACAGTGTGCATAGCACCTTTATCTTGTGTTAGCACTCCTATACAGAAATACGATATGTCATTTTAAATGAACGTGCCCTTGGTCAGTATTGGTTTTGCGTATCAGCTTCCAAGTATTATAATACAAGTAATACAGTACATCCAACAGTCTGTACATAAAGTAACTGACTACATTAAAGAATAGAGCTTATGATGACTACAAACAGTGGTTAGGCGGATACAAATTAATTTGATTTACTTGATGTGAAATGTTAGAGTCATTTTTTATGCCATCGAAATTAACAAACGATCAGCCAACATAACTGCTCTTTCCTACGATTGTACTCAAGCACACCCAACTCCGCACGTAACTGATAAGGTTCCCATTTGAGTCAACGGTGAGAGATGGAAGACTTTAGTCACAATATCCTATATCAATCATCACGGAAATTGTGTCTGGACGGGGATTCGAACTTACGACTCCTGGTTTCATAGTCAGTCGCGTTACCGACTGAGCTTACCGGGCCCGTTTAAATTGTTTGGTAAAGATAGCATAGCCGGTTTTGCTTTTTATGACATAACATAGAAATTAGATATGTGTGTAAGAAGAACATGGCGAGAAACGAAATGAATATAATGCCATCGTGCTAGGGGTGTTCTTGTTTGGTAAGGCCATCATAAATTAATGGCTAGATTGGCATAGTATTTTTGAAAATGCTTTATATATTCATGTTTTTTTTTCTACAGATGAGAAAAATGGAACGAAGAATTGTAATGTGCATACCACTGTGTTTGGCAGTATCATCATTTATCATTTTAACATCGAGTCATCACCAAAAGCATAAATCTACTATTTTTCTTCGAACTTTATGTAAAACACATTCTTTGTTTAACTAAATTTGAAATATCACGACAAGCAGCGTTATAACTAAAGATATTGTCTCTTTTATCTGGAAGTATATCTTGTGGAGCTTTACATTATTCATATTAATGTTTATTCATAAGAACATTTTCGGCGATATCGCTTTGTCTTGTTCAGCTGGCCAGCTACTATCAACCTGTTCCAATCTGGTCACGTGGCACAAATCACACATTCCATCGTCTTAGGAAACACCAAACTTATTGCAAGTGATAGAGAAGGATTAATAGCGGGAGCTACCTCTCAACAGGGTCGAATGCATGGGGTAAATATTCAACACTTTCCTTGTGTCACTTTACTAGGCTGGGTATATAATAAATGTTCTTAATAAAAGTCTTGGAACATTTCACTAGATATACAATGCTATGTTCATGGGGAAAGACAAGCAGGGCAAAGAACATCCATTGATACAGTGCATTGCCATTTAACAATTACTCAATGGCATGTACTGGTTATTTAAATTATGTCATATTATTATTTCCTATTGATATGGTGGCCATTGACTTAGGTCACGTCACGTCACTGATATCTATAACTGATTATAATAAATAACAACATCTAATTTTATTGCCAGGATTATGATGAAATCGGTACCGCCCATAAATCAGATGGAAGTAATTGGTAATATAACCATCAACACAGCAATTTATACATATTCTATATAAATATGATATATAATGTGATATTTTCATTAGTACATTATTTATTTATAATTGTCTGTAAAAGACTGTGTTTTACTTATAAACATGCACCACTCGTCTATAATAGTGTATTTGGTGTTTATTACACGTATAACAGGGTATTATCACAAACAAAAATTCTAATCTTCAGGGATGCGTTCTACAAAATAACTTACGATAAAAATCGACGTAAGTCCATTTGACAAGTTCTCCGTCATGTGTCCAAATTTTGATCGACATTTAAAATGATTGCATTTTCAGAAAATAAGTTATTTTGTGCATGATTTGATCCACCTTGGCTTCATCTGGATCAAAATTAAAAAATATTATGAATAATTGTTGGTTAACGTTTATTTGTCGTTCTTTTTTTTTTTTTTTTTAGTAAAACGCATTCCATTTCTCAATACACAGTTGAAGTTTGTTTATTTTCTTCTATATAAAAAAGGTATAGTATGACACCGGTAACAAAATATATTACACACAGAATGTTTTTTAAGTATTTATTTTCATAGCAGGAATGTATTCGCACATAAACATGCCCAGTAACTGATATGTTGACAATCTTGTTATTTGTAACAGTGCAGTGACGTCCTAAGAGTTTTTTTTTCAAATAAGAAGTGTTCAAATGCTCATAATTACATGCAAATGTTACAATTCACAAAATTCACATTTTTAACACCAGTGATGTCGTATTGCAGTATATACTTTGACTATTCATATGCAGCAAAACATTACAGCTACTATGAGTTATTTTGAAAATTGTTCAATATAAATTACAAAGGACATTTTTAAGCTCAAGAATCATGTAACCATGGCAACAAAGTAAGCATGTAGATGGTATTTATGCGTCTTCTTTCTTAGTGTCATAAATATAATCGAAATTTATGAATCAGTAACACAAAATATAAAACAGTGTCCACATTCACTCAGAGATCGAAACCAAGATTCAAACCTTCATTGAAAGTTAAAGTATAACGCCAATTCTTTTATGGATAAAAAGTGCGTTCTTCGTGAAACATGTTGAAATATGATGAGTGTTTACAAACTTTTATGTTTATAATTTTTTACTTTTCCAATACAAAAAGATCAATGGAATCTACTACTCAGTTACTCGCATGTTAAAACTTAAAAAAATAAATAAATACCGTAAAATATCAAGTTAGCATCAATATTCCTCAGCAGCGCAGTCTGGTTAACATGCACTTCATATGAAATTAATTTGAACCAAAGGTATAGCTGCACTGCACACCTTTATATCAACTTCTATATATGTTACGAGTTCGATACCAAGCCTGAACCGTTTACCTCTCAAAAAGAACAACACTTAGTTCTTGTTTTACCTAGGAAATGGACTTGAGATATACTTCAGACATTTCATATGAGTTCTGCCGGGTCCGATTAGCTCAGTCAGTTACACGTCTGACTATCAATCCACGGGTCGTGAGTTCGAATCCCCTGCCCGGCAACAGTCTCCGTTATACTTGATATACGACATTGTGTCTCATTATCATTTGTCTCTCACCACTGATTCAAGTGGGAAAGTTATCAGTTATTTGCGGAGACGGGGTGTGCTCGAGTACTGGTTAATCCCAGAAAACAGTGGTTAGGTTAACTGGTCGTCTGTTAGCCCTCGATGGCATAGAAATGACGCTTAATAATTAATCAATCATATGAGTTCTGAGTTTTCTTTGTACAGTCAAACCTGTCTTAAGCAGCCAGTTAAAGAAGGAGCAAAAATGGCCTTTGAAGACAGGTGGTCGCTTAATACAGGTTAATTTACTCTGAAAACATAGAAATGGGAAATAGCAAATGTGGCTGCTTAAGACAAGTGGCTGCTAAATAGAGTTGACCACTTACACAGGTTTGACTGTATATAAAATAATTAACCTCTTAATACTAATGAGTAGGATGACATAGATACAATATATCATATTTGGCTACAAACACAAACAAGCGCTATTGACATCATATTCAATAATACTTATCAAGAATTAATAATAACTGGAACATAACTTACGATACATCAGCGTGTTTGACAGAAACATGAATCATTACCTCACAAGTTATTCGTGTCTAATAAGACTATGTGCACATTATTGTTAAAACAAATGGAAACTAAACAGGGGTGGTATTCATCATTCATTTTTAACGGCTCACTGCACAGTTACGCCCTTTTTTCCATGGTAACGTGGTTGTGATTTCTTGCAGCAGATGAGTGAGCCAAAGCTGGAATAGCATATACTGTAATAAGACATCACTGGTGTTAAAAAGGTGACTTTTAAAGGATTTCAACTAAGCATGTATTTATGGGCATTTGAGGACTTCTTTTTTAAATAAATCTCAGAATGTCACTGCACCCACTTAAAAAGTACAAGCTGGTCAACCTACCAGTTAAATTGTATTTTTATGTGGGTAAACATTCCTGCGATGAAAGGAAAATACTCTAAAAATCATTCTATGCGAAAATCTCTTTTTACCATGGAATTCCTAGACCTTATTTTATATAGAACAAAGAACAAAATTCAACTGTGTAGACCTAAAGAATGTCCTTAAACTGGAACTCAAGAATGAAATATTACAAAAAAACCACTTAGATACCATTTTTCGATGCCAAAATTTGCAAGCAAGTCAATATATATAGTCAAACAAACTCTCATACTTATTCTATTTGTCATGGTAAACAAGATATCTCGGGTGGAAATTCGGATTTTCAAGCTGAAGTCTAGGAATATTCTCAAGAATGGTAGGTGAATACGACCCCTGCTAAGTTCGACTACGTCAATGACACATATTACATAGACAACATAACTATATGGTCTAGTAATAAAGTAACGTTGAACACGTTCACTTTACAGCTGCTTCCGGGAATAGAATGAATTGAATGGTGGCCAGAGTCACACACTTACAATGTTTGAAAATATCTAACAAAAGAGTTTATTCATAATAAATGTAATATCACAAAACACAACGAGATAATAAATATATAAGCAAAAGGAGATGAAGCATTGAAAGGACGCGGTCGCCAATACAGCATGAACATTATACTATGAAAATATATAATTAGTACCAAACAAACATAAAAGATGACAACGGGGTTTTCGCATTGAAACGGTTAATAACCACCGTAGACCTAAAAGGAATTATATTGGCAAGTAATACAAACGCGCTGTTAATCCAGACTTTTCCTGTATGTAGTGTGCACAAAATAATTCAAATGTATTGACGTATAACCTTTATTTACTTGAAAGTTATCAAATTAACAGTAATTAAATATTGGCCAAAACTTTAATACGTCCTGCAATAAAGTTTTGCGCAATGTTTACATTGAACTCCGTAAACTTCCTGAACAAAGCCTCGAAACCGAGATCGGGAACGAGTCTCCACGATGTTATCCGATGCTTGATCGGAAACCCGAAAGCAGTCCGTTGAAAACAGTGAATGTAAACAAAAACAAAAACGCGGCTTCAGAAACCCGATGTTTGTAATAAAGACGTTATGCATTTAGACACTTTAGACGTGTATATATCTAAGTTATAAGTGTATATTCATGCTGGGTGTTTGTATTTAGGACAGGGAATTTACGGTAATATGCCATTATAATCCCTTTAAAGGGAATATATCAGAAGAAAACGCTATAAATGTCTTAAAAATTAAAGTAGCTATTAAAATGGATAAAAAGCATCTCGTTTTCATTAATAAATAAAATCCAAATGGTTTGGTTTGTCAAATCAACCAAAATGTGACAATTCGATATTTAAATTGGAAAGTTAAACTTGAAACGAAATCCCCAATCTTAAAATAGACAGCACTTAAATACTGTTTGACGTCATTCGGTTTCTTTATAAGATGCATCAATTTAAACTACGTGTAAACCTGTATAATTGATTAAATTGAAAACAAAATTAAATCACATGACTCACTTAATACGTCCCAAAATATATTGCACTTTTAAGCTGGAAATCTATTTTAGTCTAACCTAGGCGCGTAGCCCAAATTAGGAAATCCCTTTTCAAAGTATTATTTAAGCATGTTTAATTTAATATCCTTTTGGCAATACGGGGTAAATGAGTATATATAGGCATGGTATAATGGAAGAAAGTTTTTTAGTCAATTTTAAAATTGTAAAAAAATCTGATATATTCCCTTTAAACTTGCTTAACCCTTTTCTTCATACAGATACCTTTGAACACTTCTTACATAGAAGGCTTTTGAAAACAGTGTAGAACCAGTTCTGATTGGTTGTAGCGAGCAATCAACAGGTTCTGCACTATTTTCTTCTCTATCAGAATAAATAGGTAAAATGTATTTACTCATGTAAATTGACTATGTGTGGCTTTTGAGGTTGGAATAATCCAGTTAAATTGCATATCGAGTAAAGAGTTAACAGGTGCACCCTACTTCTCTTCTCCCAGATAGGCATATCATTAATTGAACGTAATAACAGGATGTAGTTGAATAACCAATTACACGTACATCTCCTCAGTGACGATAGGAAGATTCTTGCGCCCAAGAATGTGTAAAAGATGCGTATATTGGTTGGGTAGATTCTCTTATGGAAATGCATAAAATGGTCATGTTTCATTTCACTGATGAGAAGATTAGAACATTTTCACGAAATTTGCAAACTTTGGATGATACTGAGTGATGTAGGATCTAATAGTCTGGAGATAGACAGTGATACAATAAAACAAATAGACAGAATTACTAAATATAACCCATTTGAAATTGCGAAAAACCAATCTGGGCAATCCCACGTTTTTCCTGGATATTCGCAGCGACAGATGACTTACTACCTATACAAACAAGATGTTCTAAAGATAAATGAACTGTACTATACTGAAACGTGTATTCACGCATCGAATCAGTCATGACACATATGAACACGTAACATGCAAAACCATATGCAAATACATGTATTTATATCCATGTATAATATTAAAACTTAAGAAATTATCATCGTTTTTTTTTTAATAAAACTGTTGAAGTCGCGTTTTGTTTGAAAGCATGAAATTGAGATACAAGTTATTGATAATTCTCTATCATACCGATAAAGTAGAATAAAATAACATAGTGCAACTTTTTGGAAGCATTTCCCTTATTAGCTATACTAATTACTGGTTAATATGATACCAAAATCGTTGGATTTTATTAAACAAATTAGAACAGGACTGCGTTTAACAAAAAAAAACCTACGGTTAAACATAAACGTAAACATAAACCAACAATTATTCATAAACAAAATAAATTGGACTGGTGGACTGTAGTGTAAGCACTTAACTGATACATGTATATGCACTTTTTATTATTTGAAATGTAATAAGGATGTATTGAGTAATATATAAACATGTTGAATAAAACGATATTTAAGTATATATTCTATAACATTTTAATCTTAAATTGAATGGGTTTAACGCCATTTTCAACACATTTCAGTTTACATATGGCATATCCAGTTTTATTGGTGGAAGAAGTTCTTAGATGAATCTGGGTAGAACTAACGTCCTTCCTCACGTTACTGTCAAACATGAAGTTTTTTGCAGCGAGCGAGCGGGACTCGAACCTACGATCTTAGCGGTGAGAAGTAAGTGTGATCTTAGTGGTGAGAGGTGTGATTTTAGTGGTGAGAGGTAAGTGTGATTTTGGTGGTGAGAGGTATGTGTGATTTCAGTGGTGAGAGGTAAGTGTGATCTTAGCGGTGAGAGGCAAGTGTGATCTTAGCGGTGAGAGGTAACTGTGATTTTAGTGGTGAGAGGTAATTGTGATTTAAGTGGTGAGAGGTAAGTGTGATCTTAGCGGTGAGAGGTAAATGTGATCTTAGTGGTGAGAGGTAAGTGTGATTTTAGTGGTGAGAGGTAAGTGTGATCTTAGCGGTGAGAGGTAAGTGTGATCTTAGCGGTGAGAGGTAAGTGTGATCTTAGTGGTGAGAGGTGTGGTTTTAGTGGTGAGAGGTAAGTGTGATTTTGGTGGTGAGAGGTAAGTGTGATTTAAGTGGTGAGAGGTAGGTGTGATCTTAGTGGTGAGAGGTAAGTGTGATTGAGAGGTGTGATCTTAGTGGTGAGAGGTGTGATTTTGGTGGTGAGAGGTAAGTGTGATTTTGGTGGTGAGAGGTAAGTGTGATTTAAGTGGTGAGAGGTAAGTGTGATCTTAGTGGTGAGAGGTAAGTGTGATCTTAGTGGTGAGAGGTAATTGTGATTTTAGCGTTGAGAGGTAAGTGTAATCTTAGACGGCACCGTAGACCACTTGGCCCCGGAAGACCCCTCTACAACTTTAAGAAAGTGACAAAAGCAAAACCTGAATGAGAATGAGAATGGGGCAATCCAAGCATTAAATGATGGATACTGTTCTTCTGAAGTATGTTTACATTACCAAATGAATGACAAGTTTGATAATCCAGTATGATACTGACTTTATCACGTCTGCAAAGCTCATGTCCTCATCTATTCCTGGAAAAGCTCCCAGAACCTCTGTGGCCATCTGTTTACCCATGCTTATCATATCTGTATAAATGAATATAAAATCATCCATAAGACAAAGTCAATAAATAAATTTTGAACAGTAGAAGTTATAAAAACTTATTTCACAATCGATGTAAAATAATTAGGTTTCAGCTAACATAATAATATTAGTTTGATGAAGTATATGGACTACATCAAAAGCGGTGCGATGGTATATTCGATAGGGTTCGTGTGTTCGAATCCAGTCTCAGCACATATCCCATGCAGACAACACCAAGTACTGTTTCTATTTTGGGAATGGACCAATTATATAGTGAAATTCGAAAATGAAAAAAATTTAAGTGTTTGTTCATCGTAGTGTCACCCCTGTTGAAAATGTCTACGTCAATGGGCGTATTGTTGTACACAATTACGTCTCAGAAGCTATCCTTGCCGTCAGGCTGTTCGACAGCCGGTACCCGTCAGTTTAGCCAGCTGCTGGTAAAGCAAAAGGTCGCATCAGAACAAATCAAGTATTTCCACCACGCTTCGAACCTTTGACATTCCGGACGTCTTAACCACCTGACCACAGAGGAAATATAGGGTAAAATAAATTATATCTAATATATTCATCAAACTAATGTTTTATTAACAAATGTTATCACTCTTTAATTTGATATACGCGTTTATACCATTAAGATAATCTTTACTTCGGAAGTGTTAACATAAGAGTAAATTACCCAGCACACAGCAGAGAAGAGTAATCATGCGGTTTCCGTAATGTGCTGAAAAGCATGTGTCGAGCAGAAATCATATCCCGGTACTTTCTCTTAATAGTAATCAAATTTCGTGCTAATCCAATTCGAAAATTGATGCTAGAGATTTACAGCCCTGTGCAGAAAAGACATAATTATAACAAAGTGGCTATAAAACAAGTATGGGCATCGATTGTCAATTTTTCATTGGCCTGCAATTGGTTAATTCCAATCCCTACGTCATTCTAAGACCAAGACGATAAAGACTCGATAACAAAATGTACACCCCCTCGAATCACCAAAGCGAGACTATGGAAAGGGTTTTAGCGCGATTCAAAGCGATTTGTGGCGTGGATAGCAAAATACCACCGCTGGTAAATAATATATTTGTAGCAATTTCAGTGCAAAAATATACTAAACGAAACCTGAAATATATATGGTTACTAAAATGATAACGAACCGAATATGTTTGACACTCTATTTGCTTATTGTTTTTGTGTTAATTCGAAACTGGCTTGCACCTTTGTGTGCCAATTGGTGATATTAGACAAACACATTTTTTGTATGGTGTTTTCAACACATTTCATGTTATATATGGCATTTCCAGTTTTAATGGTGGAGGAAGACCTCAGACTGAGTCAGACTGAGTAGAACCACCGTCCTTCCGCATGTAACTGGCACATTTTCTTGTATAATAAATTTTTTTGAGCAAGCGGGACTCGAACCTACGACATTAACGGTGAGAGGTAATTGATCTTCACTCTGCCACGTAGGACCCAACATACGAACACAAATATTTGAATTAATGACGTTACAACCACGTTAACTCACGTTGTAACATAACGACACCATACCATCGATGGGAAAGAAGACTAATATCGAGTATGTCTTCCGCGGCTGTCAATGGCTGCATGAATCCGTCTGTACATTAAATTGAGCTGAGCTTTTTCTATTTTTTTATTTTGGTGTTTTGGGATAAAAACTGTATATAAACCGAAAACGCTTTTGTGAAACTACGTCATTCTATCTATAATTGGACTCGTCCATCAAAGGTAACACATTAATATTGAATTTATTGTATTGTATAATTTATGTAACAGATGGATGTTCTGTCATCCCTATTTTTGTAGGTCCCGTCTAAAAATAGATAGCGTAGTTTTAAAAAAGCGTATTGGGTTTGTATGCAATTTAAACTGCATGCATCAAGTTATGTAATGTATAGCGCTATATTGTGACCCCGCGTGCATGGATGCACGAGTGGCACGTGCAACCCGTAAATATCTGACTTACAAGTTATTCGTTAACACTTGACTGATTTTATTGAAAGGGGTATAAAGTGGTCAAGTAAATCACAGTCATATCAACACAATACGCTATTTGAAAATACGTCATTCTATGTTTAAATGGAACATTTCGTATTAGGGGTGTTTGTAGTATAATAGCAGATTTGTCTGTCACATAAATTATAAAAGAAACTAGATATTAATATTAAGTGTGTTATACTACTGTCTGTTCTAATAGTGTAAATGGTAACTGTTCGGACTGTCAACCCAAATGTTGCGAGCTCGAGCCGTAGCTACATTTTTTAGCAATTTAATTTGCTATAGCAGTATCAGGATGTACTGCTTTAGTTTATTTTAATATAGCTTGTGTTAATCATTTATTTATTTATTTTTGTCGTGAGGTGTTTTTTACTTATATATCATTTGTCTTTAAATAGTATTATGTCAATACAAATTTCCTTTTAACAATATTCACCAGCAGTGTCAGTAGTTTCTCCATCCTCAGATGCCGTGTCGGTGGCTTCGTCATCGTCGTAGCTGACGTCAATGTCGGAGTCAATGATGGTGACAAAACGCTCGAAATCGTCCGCTGCTATCGTGATATCATTCACCCAGTATTCTGCCGCATTCTTGTTGACTCGCTCACAGGATGCTGCCCATGACTCTGGAGCGATAGATTGAACGCCTTCATATACTCCATAGATACGCGTTTTCCCCGCAACAATCACAGAAGGCCTTTGAAAACAGTGCTATATTAGAGGTGTTCAAAGGCCTCTTTATTAGGTATCAAAAAGCGTCTATATGAAGTTAAGGGTTAATCAACCATTTTACGTCTGCTAGTTTGAAGTTAAAATTTCTTCTACCGTTGAACCCTGCAAAAGTTAAATAGCATGAATAAAGTTGGATGGTAAAAACTGTATAATGTGCAAACGCTTCCGCCTCCCGCGGATAGAAATGTAGAGACATATTTCTTATACCAACAATCCTGCAAAACAGCCTGCGGGGACTGTGCAGACTGGTCTGGGCCTTTACGCAAACGTCCGAGTGCCCATTTTTGTGCGGTGCGGTTAATTTACATTTTACTTGGGAATATATACTTTTCAATAGGGTTAAGTAGGGCGGCAATCTTGTCGTTACATGTCCATGTTCCTTCTGAATCTGGTCATTCGTGTAAGTTTGATCAGTCTTTTTCATCTTGCACAGCTGAAGTAGTTCAACCTTCAACATGTCGCCCGAAAACAGAATGTTGTGACGACGACGCCAGTCTTGGATATCAGTCCCAAACTAGTAGTATTATATAATAAAATAAATCTCCGTTTTACGCATTCATGTCCTCATATATACGTGTGAATATTACTGAATAAAACACTGTAAGTAAATTTCCTACCAAAACAGATTGTTGTGTTTTATAAATTATGTATTTGTTTTAACCAAGAAATTACACAGAGATATATGTAATTCCTTGTTTAAGCGGACAATAGTTTAACTTAGTTAACATTGATATTTAGTTTATTTTATGATTTTATCACAGATAAATATGTAATCATACTTCAAAACACCTCTAGTACGGAAGGTTCCATCTAAAAATAGAATGACGTGGTTTCAAAATAGCGAATTTGGTTTATATTGTGTTTATATAAAAATTGATACAATACTTTTATCATTTCAATGTTGTCAGTTAGGTTTAACATGAAACTCATAAATATTACGTGTATATCCATCAAGTAAAATTCTTCTATGTCCGAACGTTAATAGTTTACTGTAGTTGATAAATCAATACCAATACATTATTAATCCGGCATGATATTGTACTGACCAATGTACGGAGAAGGCCTGAACATATTAGCAAAGACTTATTAGCGTCAGATAAAAACTTACTCACAATAAACGAGGTACGGTCATTATATAGGTGGACTTTTGAGTTGCGTGAAGTTGGCTATGAGATCGGCAATCGGAGATCAACATTCAATACAGATCCAGGTCTGAGATCGTAGATCAACATTCAAAAAAAAAGTCAAAATTTGAATAACGACCCAGGTCTGCAATCGTAGATCGACATTCAAAATAAAATCTAAAATACGGACAGAAATTGAATACAGACCCAGGTCTGAGATCGTAGATCAACATTCAAAATAAAAGTCGGAATTTGAATACAGACCCAGGTCTGAGATCGTAGATCAACATTCAAAATAAAAGTTAAAAGACGGACAGAACTTGAATACAGATCCAGGTCTGAGATCGTAGATCAACATTCAAAATAAAAGTCGGAATTTGAATACCGACCCAGGTCTGCAATCGTAGATCGACATTCAAAATAAAATTAAAAATACGGACAAAATTTGAATGCAGATCCAGGTCTGAGATCGTAGATCGACATTCAAAATAAAATCTAAAATACGGACAAAACTTGAATACAGACCCAGGTCTGAGATCGTAGATCAACATTAAAAATAAAAGTCGGAATTTGAATAACGACCCAGATCTGCAATCGTAGATCAACATTCAAAATAAAATTAAAAATACGGACAAAATTTGAATGCAGATCCAGGTCTGACATCGTAGATCAACATTCAAAATAAAAGTTAAAAGACGGACAAAACTTGAATACAGACCCAGGTCTGCAATCGTAGATCGACATTCAAAATAAAAGTTAAAAGACGGAGTTAACTTGAATGCAGATCCAGGTCTGAGATCGTAGATCAACATTCAAAATAAAAGTCGGAATTTGAATACCGACCCAGGTCTGCAATCGTAGATCGACATTCAAAATAAAATTAAAAATACGGACAAAATTTGAATGCAGATCCAGGTCTGACATCGTAGATCAACATTCAAAAAAAAGTTAAAAGACGGACAGAACTTGAATACAGACCCAGGTCTGAGATCGTAGATCAACATTCAAAATAAAAGTCGGAATTTGAATACCGACCCAGGTCTGCAATCGTAGATCGACATTCAAAATAAAATTAAAAATACGGACAAAATTTGAATGCAGATCCAGGTCTGAGATCGTAGATCGACATTCAAAATAAAATCTAAAATACGGACAAAACTTGAATACAGACCCAGGTCTGTAATCGTAGATCGACATTCAAAATAAAAGAGAAAAGACGGAGTTAACTTGAATGCAGATCCAGGTCTGACATCGTAGATCGACATTCAGAATAAAAGTTAAAAGACGGACAGAACTTGAATACAGATCCAGGTCTGAGATCGTAGATCAACATTCAAAATAAAAGTCGGAATTTGAATACCGACCCAGGTCTGCAATCGTAGATCGACATTCAAAATAAAATTAAATATACGAACAAAATTTGAATGCAGATCCAGGTCTGAGATCGTAGATCGACATTCAAAATAAAATCTAAAATACGGACAAAACTTGAATACAGATCCAGGTCTGCAATCGTAGATCGACATTCAAAAATAAAATTAAAAATACGGACAAAATTTGAATGCAGATCCAGGTCTGACATCGTAGATCAACATTCAAAATAAAAGTTAAAAGACGGACAGAACTTGAATACAGACCCAGGTCTGAGATCGTAGATCAACATTCAAAATAAAAGTCGGAATTTGAATACCGACCCAGGTCTGCAATCGTAGATCGACATTCAAAATAAAATTAAAAATACGCACAAAATTTGAATGCAGATCCAGGTCTGAGATCGTAGATCGACATTGAAAATAAAATCTAAAATACGGACAAAACTTGAATACAGACCCAGGTCTGTAATCGTAGATCGACATTCAAAATAAAAGAGAAAAGACGGAGTTAACTTGAATGCAGATCCAGGTCTGACATCGTAGATCGACATTCAAAATAAAAGTTAAAAGACGGACAGAACTTGAATACAGATCCAGGTCTGAGATCGTAGATCAACATTCAAAATAAAAGTCGGAATTTGAATACCGACCCAGGTCTGCAATCGTAGATCGACATTCAAAATAAAATTAAAAATACGAACAAAATTTGAATGCAGATCCAGGTCTGCAATCGTAGATCGACATTCAAAATAAAATTAAAAATACGGACAAAATTTGAATGCAGATCCAGGTCTGACATCGTAGATCAACATTCAAAATGAAAGTTAAAAGACGGACAGAACTTGAATACCGACTCAGGTCTGCAATCGTAGATCAACATTCAAAATAAAATTAAAAATACGGACAAAATTTGAATGCAGATCCAGGTCTGACATCGTAGATCAACATTCAAAATAAAAGTTAAAAGACGGACAGAACTTGAATACAGACCCAGGTCTGAGATCGTAGATCAACATTCAAAATAAAAGTCGGAATTTGAATACCGACCAAGGTCTGCAATCGTAGATCGACATTCAAAATAAAATTAAAAATACGGACAAAATTTGAATGCAGATCCAGGTCTGAGATCGTAGATCGACATTCAAAATAAAATCTAAAATACGGACAAAACTTGAATACAGACCCAGGTCTGCAATCGTAGATCGACATTCAAAATAAAAGAGAAAAGACGGAGTTAACTTGAATGCAGATCCAGGTCTGACATCGTAGATCAACATTCAAAATAAAAGTTAAAAGACGGACAGAACTTGAATACAGATCCAGGTCTGAGATCGTAGATCAACATTCAAAATAAAAGTCGGAATTTGAATACCGACCCAGGTCTGCAATCGTAGATCGACATTCAAAAATAAAATTAAAAATACGGACAAAATTTGAATGCAGATCCAGGTGTGAGATCGTAGATCGACATTCAAAATAAAATCTAAAATACGGACAAACTTGAATACAGACCCAGGTCTGCAATCGTAGATCGACATTCAAAATAAAAGTTAAAAGACGGAGTTAACTTGAATGCAGATCCAGGTCTGAGATCGTAGATCAACATTCAAAATAAAAGTCGAAATTTGAATACCGATCCAGGTCTGCAATCGTAGATCGACATTCAAAATAAAAGTTAAAAGACGGAGTTAACTTGAATGCAGATCCAGGTCTGAGATCGTAGATCAACATTCAAAATAAAAGTCGGAATTTGAATACCGACCCAGATCTGCAATCGTAGATCAACATTCAAAATAAAATTTAAAATACGAACAAAATTTGAATGCAGATCCAGGTCTGACATCGTAGATCGACATTCAAAATAAAAGTTAAAAGACGGACAAAACTTGAATACAGACCCAGGTCTGCAATCGTAGATCGACATTCAAAATAAAATTAAAAATACGGACAAAATTTGAATGCAGATCCAGGTCTGACATCGTAGATCAACATTCAAAATAAAAGTCGGAATTTGAATACCGACCCAGGTCTGCAATCGTAGATCGACATTCAAAATAAAATTAAAAATACGGACAAAATTTGAATGCAGATCCAGGTCTGAGATCGTAGATCGACATTCAAAATAAAAGTTAAAAGACGGACAAAACTTGAATACAGACCCAGGTCTGCAATCGTAGATCGACATTCAAAATAAAAGTTAAAAGACGGAGTTAACTTGAATGCAGATCCAGGTCTGAGATCGTAGATCAACATTCAAAATAAAAGTCGGAATTTGAATACCGACCCAGGTCTGCAATCGTAGATCGACATTCAAAATAAAATTAAAAATACGGACAAAATTTGAATGCAGATCCAGGTCTGACATCGTAGATCAACATTCAAAAAAAAGTTAAAAGACGGACAGAACTTGAATACAGACCCAGGTCTGAGATCGTAAATCAACATTCAAAATAAAAGTCGGAATTTGAATACCGACCCAGGTCTGCAATCGTAGATCGACATTCAAAATAAAATCTAAAATACGGACAAAACTTGAATACAGACCCAGGTCTGAGATCGTAGATCAACATTCAAAATAAAAGTCGGAATTTGAATAACGACCCAGATCTGCAATCGTAGATCAACATTCAATGCAGATCCTGGTCTGAGATCGTAGATCAACATTCAAAATAAAAGTTAATAGACGGACAAAACTTGAATACAGACCCAGGTCTGCAATCGTAGATCGACATTCAAAATAAAATCTAAAATACGGACAAAACTTGAATACAGACCCAGGTCCGAGATCGTAGATCAACATTCAAAATAAAAGTCGGAATTTGAATACCGACCCAGATCTGCAATCGTAGATCAACATTCAAAATAAAATTAAAAATACGGACAAAATTTGAATGCAGATCAAGGTCTGAGATCGTAGATCAACATTCAAAATAAAAGTTAATAGACGGACAAAACTTGAATACAGACCAAGGTCTGCAATCGTAGATCGACATTCAAAATAAAAGAGAAAAGACGAAGTTAACTTGAATGCAGATCCAGGTCTGAGATCGTAGATCGACATTCAAAATAAAAGTCGGAATTTGAATACCGACCCAGGTCTGCAATCGTAGATCGACATTCAAAAATAAAATTAAAAATACGGACAAAATTTGAATGCAGATCCAGGTCTGACATCGTAGATCGACATTCAAAATAAAAGTTAAAAGACGGAGAAAACTTGAATACAGACCCAGGTCTGCAATCGTAGATCGACATTCAAAATAAAAGTTAAAAGACGGAGTTAACTTGAATGCAGATCCAGGTCTGAGATCGTAGATCAACATTCAAAATAAAAGTCGGAATTTGTATACCGACCCAGGTCTGCAATCGTAGATCGACATTCAAAAATAAAATTAAAAATACGGACAAAATTTGAATGCAGATCCAGGTCTGACATCGTAGATCAACATTCAAAATAAAAGTTAAAAGACGGACAGAACTTGAATACAGATCCAGGTCTGAGATCGTAGATCAACATTCAAAATAAAAGTCGGAATTTGAATACCGACCCAGGTCTGCAATCGTAGATCGACATTCAAAATAAAATTAAAAATACGGACAAAATTTGAATGCAGATCCAGGTCTGAGATCGTAGATCGACATTCAAAATAAAATCTAAAATACGGACAAAACTTGAATACAGACCCAGGTCTGAGATCATAGATCAACATTCAAAATAAAAGTCGGAATTTGAATAACGACCCAGATCTGCAATCGTAGATCAACATTCAAAATAAAATTAAAAATACGGACAAAATTTGAATGCAGATCCAGGTCTGATATCGTAGATCGACATTCAAAATAAAAGTTAAAAGACGGACAAAACTTGAATACAGACCCAAGTCTGCAATCGTAGATCGACATTCAAAATAAAAGTTAAAAGACGGAGTTAACTTGAATGCAGATCCAGGTCTGACATCGTAGATCAACATTCAAAATAAAAGTCGAAATTTGAATACCGATCCAGGTCTGCAATCGTAGATCGACATTCAAAATAAAATTAAAAATACGGACAAAATTTGAATGCAGATCCAGGTCTGACATCGTAGATCAACATTCAAAAAAAAGTTAAAAGACAGACAAAACTAGAATACAGACCCAGGTCTGAGATCGTAGATCAACATTCAAAATAAAAGTCGGAATTTGAATACCGACCCAGGTCTGCAATCGTAGATCGACATTCAAAATAAAATTAAAAATACGGACAAAATTTGAATGCAGATCCAGGTCTGAGATCGTAGATCGACATTCAAAATAAAATCTAAAATACGGACAAAACTTGAATACAGACCCAGGTCTGAGATCGTAAATCAACATTCAAAATAAAAGTCGGAATTTGAATAACGACCCAGACCTGCAATCGTAGATCAACATTCAAAATAAAATTAAAAATACGGACAAAATTTGAATGCAGATCCAGGTCTGATATCGTAGATCGACATTCAAAATAAAAGTTTAAAGACGGACAAAACTTGAATACAGACCCAAGTCTGCAATCGTAGATCGACATTCAAAATAAAAGTTAAAAGACGGAGTTAACTTGAATGCAGATCCAGGTCTGAGATCGTAGATCAACATTCAAAATAAAAGTCGAAATTTGAATACCGATCCAGGTCTGCAATCGTAGATCGACATTCAAAATAAAAGTTAAAAGACGGAGTTAACTTGAATGCAGATCCAGGTCTGAGATCGTAGATCAACATTCAAAATAAAAGTCGAAATTTGAATACCGATCCAGGTCTGCAATCGTAGATCGACATTCAAAATAAAATTAAAAATACGGACAAAATTTGAATGCAGATCCAGGTCTGACATCGTAGATCAACATTCAAAAAAAAGTTAAAAGACGGACAAAACTAGAATACAGACCCAGGTCTGAGATCGTAGATCAACATTCAAAATAAAAGTCGGAATTTGAATACCGACCCAGGTCTGCAATCGTAGATCGACATTCAAAATAAAATTAAAAATACGGACAAAATTTGAATGCAGATCCAGGTCTGAGATCGTAGATCGACATTGAAAATAAAATCTAAAATACGGACAAAACTTGAATACAGACCCAGGTCTGAGATCGTAGATCAACATTCAAAATAAAAGTCGGAATTTGAATACCGACCCAGATCTGCAATCGTAGATCAACATTCAAAATAAAATTAAAAATACGGACAAAATTTGAATGCAGATCCAGGTCTGAGATCGTAGATCAACATTCAAAATAAAAGTTAATAGACGGACAAAACTTGAATACAGACCCAGGTCTGCAATCGTAGATCGACATTCAAAATAAAATTAAAAATACGGACAAAATTTGAATGCAGATCCAGGTCTGAGATCGTAGATCGACATTCAAAATAAAATCTAAAATACGGACAAAACTTGAATACAGACCCAGGTCTGAGATCGTAGATCAACATTCAAAATAAAAGTCGGAATTTGAATACCGACCCAGATCTGCAATCGTAGATCAACATTCAAAATAAAATTAAAAATACGGACAAAATTTTAATGCAGATCCAGGTCTGACATCGTAGATCAACATTCAAAATAAAAGTTAATAGACGGACAAAACTTGAATACAGACCCAGGTCTGCAATCGTAGATCGATATTCAAAATAAAAGAGAAAAGACTGAGTTAACTTGAATGCAGATCCAGGTCTGACATCGTAGATCGACATTCAAAATAAAAGTTAGAAGACGGACAGAACTTGAATACAGATCCAGGTCTGAGATCGTAGATCAACATTCAAAATAAAAGTCGGAATTTGAATACCGACCCAGGTCTGCAATCGTAGATCGACATTCAAAATAAAATTAAAAATACGGACAAAATTTGAATGCAGATCCAGGTCTGAGATCGTAGATCGACATTGAAAATAAAATCTAAAATACGGACAAAACTTGAATACAGACCCAGGTCTGCAATCGTAGATCGACATTCAAAATAAAAGAGAAAAGACGGACAAAATTTGAATGCAGATCCAGGTCTGACATCGTAGATCAACATTCAAAATAAAAGTTAAAAGACGGACAGAACTTGAATACTGATCCAGGTCTGAGATCGTAGATCAACATTCAAAATAAAAGTTAATAGACGGACAAAAGTTGAATACAGACCCAGGTCTGCAATCGTAGATCGACATTCAAAATAAAAGAGAAAAGACGGAGTTAATTTGAATGCAGATCCAGGTCTGACATCGTAGATCGACATTCAAAATAAAAGTTAGAAGACGGACAGAACTTGAATACAGATCCAGGTCTGAGATCGTAGATCGACATTCAAAATAAAAGTTAAAAGACGGACAGAACTTGAATACAGATCCAGGTCTGAGATAGTAACGAATGCATAATTATCTTATGTTAATTTACAGGATATATGGGGACCTATTAGGGAGACATAGAAATAATATGAGAAACCAGTTAATTTTTTTCTATCATTTATTTTAGGAATTATTTTCATCATCTGGAGAATTGTTTGATCGGAGACGGTGGGCTATAACCTGATAAAGAGAATTTAAAATCGATAATGAGCCAGCAGTGGTCCAAAATGAATAAAATTGGGATTTAAAAAAGACACACACTCTTTTCTCAAGAACTAAGTTAATTAAGGCATTTTTGGTATATTTTTGTATAAATATTTGGTATAAATTGTCTCTATTTAGAACGGATTTCAAACGAAGAAGATAGGGTTAATAAGAGCCTATTGAGTTGAATTTGATTTTGACACTAGAATGTGATGAGGAAACATGCATCCCATTCTCATCATAGTAAAGCTTTTCAGAGGCTTTCTCCAATAAAAACATTTTGCCTTGTCAAATCAAGTGAGCGAATTAGACTCTTTTGGGTCTCTTGTTTTGCTTTACATATATTTAGTCTTATTGTTATTCCTGAGCAGAATGTGTGTATATGATATGTGTAAATACATGACGATACATCTCTAGCATAATCATGACTTCGATATCGTTATAGCTTACAGTTTATGAAACAAATAACTCGTAATTATCTTTTTTTATTTACCATTTTTTTAAAAATTGTTACATCTATTTTAAATTTTGTAAATGTTAGATAAACATTGAGTCTCAAAAATTTATAAACAAATTAATATGTTATTTTACTTGCCACAATAAAAAGATGCCCTTGTTTTATTTTATGATACATACTCTATAAAGTAGTGTTTTAAAGTGTCAAAAGAAATTGATTAATCTCATTGGTTATTGATGAGTTATGTTTGGTTGGTCAAACACGCATGCTCTAGTTATTTTGGTCATGAAAAGTTTAAGTGAAAGAGTTGTCTATGTCAATTCTTTAATGATCACAATTTGGATATTTTGAGTTTTAATCTTTTATTTGTTTTGTATAAAAAATTTTGACTGTCTTGTATATGCCATTTTAACTGTTTGATATGACTTATCTCACGCTAGGTGAGAAAGTATCACTATTATAATGCAAACATAATCAATAAGTGGATTTATATTATTCAAGTTATTCAACAAATGAATATTATATTGGCACACGATCACAGTCTACGGGCTAATTTATTTTATTAAAAAAAAATAACTTTGATTATTGTATTTGAGGTTATAACTTCCTTTTTGAACTTTATTCAGCTTTAAATACTGATACACTTTCGTAATATCTTAATACTTGTGGGTTGCCATAACAGAACGATCGTTTAAAGAGAACTATAATAATATAATTTAAAATTTGTTAGCAAAAATGTCCCTTTTATTTTGTACGGTGCAGTTGACAGAGAGATCACAACGGCGATTGAGAGTAAGTGAATGTTTTCGGGGCATGTGTCGTATTGGCGTCAAATGTTCTGAAAAAGTAGAGGAATTATTTACCGGTCATTCACCGTGATTTAAAGATATTTATCGAATTTTACTGGCTTTTAAATCAGCAGAAATTCTTTCCTTTCAATGATTTTAACTAACGTTCCTTGAAAATATGTACGTCATGCTTGCACAGGTCTTATATCTTATGTAACAACGAAACATTCTTAGAATGAATATTGAACGTGCATTAAAAGTCTTATAGTTATGTAGAGATTTTTCTATTTGTTTGAAATGTACCACTTATATCTATTTGAGCAGTTTGTTACTCGCGTTCTGTCTTCTAGTATTCAAGTAAAATAACTCTTCAACACTGAGGGTAATCAAGATTAGGATTATGCTCAGTTACCGAAAGAAGAATATCTTAACTAACTTGAGTCTGCCATTTTACTTTATTCTATTATTACGCGGTTTTCATTTTATTATAACGTTAAACAACGTTCTTCTATTAATATTTTGTTCATGATATACAAGTATAATCTTTAAATCATCAATTTAAAGTTCTTAGGGGAGGAGTAAGGTAGCAAAAAAAAAAAGAAACACGAAAATACACTGTTTTCTGTTATAGTTGTAATTCCAAAATCTTCAAACGATAATCTCAAATCTGAGATTTTTCTCGAATGTTGATCTCCAATTGTTTCATATCGATATGAACGTTTTGCGACGTTGATGTCAGATTTGAACTTATTTTTTGATGTTATTATTCGATCTGAAATTTTTTTAAATATGGATCTTCGATCGAAACTTCTATATCTGAAAGTCAATATTGGAACCGATCGTTGAAAATTCAGCTCCGACCAAGACATTTTAAATTTGTTCTCCGTTCTGACCATTATAAATGACGCTTTTACGAATCGCAGACATGGAACTGTATTCAAATCCAACTTCTAACAATTACTGTGAATGCTGATGTACTATTGTAGAACTATGTATACAATATCACATGTCGAACTACTACATTAACATTTTAATATTGATTAAAGGTAAATGTTGATTTACGATTTCAAACCTGGCTTGTTTTTCTAATTACGACTTGTGTGTGTGTGTGTGTGTGTGTGTGTGTGTGTGTGTGTGTGTGTGTGTGTGTGTGGTGGTGATGGTGTGTGTGTGTGTGTGTGTGTGTGTGTGTGGGGGGGTTAATGTCAATCTACGATCTCAGTCCTGGGTCGTTATTCAAATTCCGACTTTTATTTTGAATGTTGATCTACGATCTCAGACCTGGGTCTGTATTCAACTTCTGTATGTCTTTTAACATTAATTTTGAATGTTGGTCTACGATTTCAGACCTGGGTCTGTATTCAAATTCCGACTTTTATTTTGAATGTTGATCTATGATCTCAGACCTGGTCTGCATTCAAGTTTTGTACGTCTTTTCTCTTTTATTTTGAATGTTGATCTACGATCTCAGACCTGGGTCTGCATTCAAGTTAAATCCGTCTTTTAACTTTTATTTATAATGTCGATCTACGATGTCAGACCTGGATCTGCATTCAAATTTTGTCCGTCTTTTCTCTTTTATTTTGAATGTCGATCTACGATGTCAGACATGGATCTGCATTCAAATTTTGTACGTCTTTTCTCTTTTATTTTGAATGTTGATCTACGATCTCAGACCTGGGTCTGTATTCAAATTTTGTCCGTCTTTTAACTTTTATTTTGAATGTTGATCTACGATCTTAGACCTTGGTCTGCATTCAAATTTTGTCCGTGTTTTTAATTTTATTTTGAATGTCGATCTACGATTGCAGACCTGGGTCGGTATTCAAATTCCGACTTTAATTTTGAATGTTGATCTACGATCTCAGACCTGGGTCTGTATTCAAGTTCTGTCCGTCTTTTAACTTTTATTTTGAATGTTGATCTACGATGTCAGACCTGGATCTGCATTCAAGTTAACTCCGTCTTTTAACTTTGATATTGAATGTCGATCTACGATTGGAGACCTGGGTCTCTATTCAAGTTTTGTCCGTCTTTTAACTTTTATTTTGAATGTAGATCTACGATTGCAGACCTGGGTCTGTATTCAAGTTTTGTCCGTCTTTTAACTTTTATTTTGAATGTTGATCTACGATGTCAGACCTGGATCTGCATTCAAATTTTGTCCGTATTTTAACTTTTATTTTGAATGTTGATCTACGATGTCAGACCTGGATCTGCATTCAAATTTTGTCCGTATTTTTAATTTTATTTTTGAATGTCGATCTACGATTGCAGACCTGGGTCGGTATTCAAATTCCGACTTTTATTTTGAATGTTGATTTACGATCTCAGACCTGGATCTGCATTCAAGTTAACTCCATCTTTTAACTTTTATTTTGAATGTCGATCTACGATTGCAGACCTGGGTCTGTATTCAAGTTTTGTCCGTCTTTTAACTTTTATTTTGAATGTCGATCTACGATGTCAGACCTGGATCTGCATTCAAATTTTGTCCGTATTTTTAATTTTATTTTGAATGTTGATCTACGATTGCAGATCTGGGTCGGTATTCAAATTCCGACTTTTATTTTGAATGTTGATCTACGATCTCAGACCTGGGTCTATATTCAAGTTCTGTCCGTCTTTTAACTTTTATTTTGAATGTTGATCTACGATGTCAGACCTGGATCTGCATTCAAGTTAACTCCTTCTTTTCTCTTTTATTTTGAATGTCGATCTACGATTGCAGACCTGGGTCTGTATTCAAGTTTTGTCCGTATTTTAGATTTTATTTTGAATGTCGATCTACGATCTCAGACCTGGATCTGCATTCAAATTTTGTCCGTATTTTTAATTTTATTTTTGAATGCCGATCTACGATTGCAGACCTGGGTCTGTATTCAAGTTTTGTCCGTATTTTAGATTTTATTTTGAATGTCGATCTACGATCTCAGACCTGGATCTGCATTCAAATTTTGTCCGTATTTTTAATTTTATTTTTGAATGTCGATCTACGATTGCAGACCTGGGTCTGTATTCAAGTTTTGTCCGTATTTTAGATTTTATTTTGAATGTCGATCTACGATCTCAGACCTGGATCTGCATTCAAATTTTGTTCGTATTTTTAATTTTATTTTGAATGTCGATCTACGATTGCAGACCTGGGTCGGTATTCAAATTCCGACTTTTATTTTGAATGTTGATCTACGATCTCAGACCTGGATCTGTATTCAAGTTCTGTCCGTCTTTTAACTTTTATTTTGAATGTCGATCTACGATGTCAGACCTGGATCTGCATTCAAGTTAACTCCGTCTTTTCTCTTTTATTTTGAATGTCGATCTACGATTGCAGACCTGGGTATGTATTCAAGTTTTGTCCGTATTTTAGATTTTATTTTCAATGTCGATCTACGATCTCAGACCTGGATCTGCATTCAAATTTTGTGCGTATTTTTAATTATATTTTGAATGTCGATCTACGATTGCAGACCTGGGTCGGTATTCAAATTCCGACTTTTATTTTGAATGTTGATCTACGATCTCAGACCTGGGTCTGTATTCAAGTTCTGTCCGTCTTTTAACTTTTTTTTGAATGTTGATCTACGATGTCAGACCTGGATCTGCATTCAAATTTTGTCCGTATTTTTAATTTTATTTTGAATGTCGGTCTACGATTGCAGACCTGGGTCGGTATTCAAATTCCGACTTTTATTTTGAATGTTGATCTACGATCTCAGACCGGGATCTGCATTCAAGTTAACTCCGTCTTTTAACTTTTATTTTGAATGTCGATCTACGATTGCAGACCTGGGTCTGTATTCAAGTTTTGTCCGTCTTTTAACTTTTATTTTGAATGTTGATCTACGATGTCAGACCTGGATCTGCATTCAAATTTTGTCCGTATTTTTAATTTTATTTTGAATGTTGATCTACGATTGCAGATCTGGGTCGTTATTCAAATTCCGACTTTTATTTTTAATGTTGATCTACGATCTCAGACATGGGTCTGTATTCAAGTTTTGTCCGTATTTTAGATTTTATTTTGAATGTCGATCTACGATCTCAGACCTGGATCTGCATTCAAATTTTGTCCGTATTTTTAATTTTATTTTGAATGTCGATCTACGATTGCAGACCTGGGTCGGTATTCAAATTCCGACTTTTATTTTGAATGTTGATCTACGATCTCAGACCTGGGATTGTATTCAAGTTCTGTCCGTCTTTTAACTTTTTTTTGAATGTTGATCTACGATGTCAGACCTGGATCTGCATTCAAATTTTGTCCGTATTTTTAATTTTATTTTGAATGTCGATCTACGATTGCAGACCTGGGTCGGTATTCAAATTCCGACTTTTATTTTGAATGTTGATCTACGATCTGAGACCTGGATCTGCATTCAAGTTAAATCCGTCTTTTAACTTTTATTTTGAATGTCGATCTACGATTGCAGACCTGGGTCTGTATTCAAGTTTTGTCCGTCTTTTAATTTTTATTTTGAATGTTGATCTACGATGTCAGACCTGGATCTGCATTCAAATTTTGTCCGTATTTTTAATTTTATTTTGAATGTTGATCTACGATTGCAGATCTGGGTCGTTATTCAAATTCCGACTTTTATTTTGAATGTTGATCTACGATCTCAGACATGGGTCTGTATTCAAGTTTTGTCCGTATTTTAGATTTTATTTTGGATGTCGATCTACGATCTCAGACCTGGATCTGCATTCAAATTTTGTGCGTATTTTTAATTTTATTTTGAATGTCGATCTACGATTGCAGACCTGGGTCGGTATTCAAATTCCGACTTTTATTTTGAATGTTGATCTACGATCTCAGACCTGGGTCTGTATTCAAGTTTTGTCCGTATTTTAGATTTTATTTTGAATGTTGATCTACGATGTCAGACCTGGATCTGCATTCAAATTTTGTCCGTATTTTTAATTTTATTTTTGAATGTCGATCTACGATTGCAGACCTGGGTCGGTATTCAAATTCCGACTTTTATTTTGAATGTTGATCTACGATCTCAGACCTGGATCTGCATTCAAGTTAACTCCGTCTTTTAACTTTTATTTTGAATGTCGATCTACGATTGCAGACCTGGGTCTGTATTCAAGTTTTGTCCGTAATTTAGATTTAATTTTGAATGTCGATCTACGATCTCAGACCTGGATCTGCATTCAAATTTTGTCCGTATTTTTAATTTTATTTTGAATGTCGATCTACGATTGCAGACCTGGGTCGGTATTCAAATTCCGACTTTTATTTTGAATGTTGATCTACGATCTCAGACCTGGGTCTGTATTCAAGTTCTGTCCGTCTTTTAACTTTTATTTTGAATGTTGATCTACGATGTCAGACCTGGATCTGCATTCAAATTTTGTCCGTATTTTTAATTTTATTTTGAATGTTGATCTACGATTGCAGATCTGGGTCGGTATTCAAATTCCGACTTTTATTTCGAATGTTGATCTACGATCTCAGACCTGGGTCTGTATTCAAGTTCTGTCCGTCTTTTAACTTTTATTTTGAATGTTGATCTACGATGTCAGACCTGGATCTGCATTCAAGTTAACTCCTTCTTTTCTCTTTTATTTTGAATGTCGATCTACGATTGCAGACCTGGGTCTGTATTCAAGTTTTGTCCGTATTTTAGATTTAATTTTGAATGTCGATCTACGATCTCAGACCTGGATCTGCATTCAAATTTTGTCCGTATTTTTAATTTTATTTTGAATGTCGATCTACGATTGCAGACCTGGGTCGGTATTCAAATTCCGACTTTTATTTTGAATGTTGATCTACGATCTCAGACCTGGGTCTGTATTCAAGTTCTGTCCGTCTTTTAACTTTTATTTTGAATGTTGATCTACGATGTCAGACCTGGATCTGCATTCAAATTTTGTCCGTATTTTTAATTTTATTTTGAATGTCGATCTACGATTGCAGACCTGGGTCGGTATTCAAATTCCGACTTTTATTTTGAATGTTGATCTACGATCTCAGACCTGGATCTGCATTCAAGTTAACTCCGTCTTTTAACTTTTATTTTAAATGTCGATCTACGATTGCAGACCTGGGTCTGTATTCAAGTTTTGTCCGTCTTTTAACTTTTATTTTGAATGTTGATCTACGATGTCAGACCTGGATCTGCATTCAAGTTAACTCCGTCTTTTAACTTTTATTTTGAATGTCGATCTACGATTGCAGACCTATGTCTGTATTCAAGTTTTGTCCGTCTTTTAACTTTTATTTTGAATGTCGATCTACGATGTCAGACCTGGATCTGCATTCAAATTTTGTCCGTATTTTTAATTTTATTTTGAATGTTGATCTACGATTGCAGATCTGGGTCGGTATTCAAATTCCGACTTTTATTTTGAATGTTGATCTACGATCTCAGACATGGGTCTGTATTCAAGTTCTGTCCGTCTTTTAACTTTTATTTTGAATGTTGATCTACGATGTCAGACCTGGATCTGCATTCAAGTTAACTCCTTCTTTTCTCTTTTATTTTGAATGTCGATCTACGATTGCAGACCTGGGTCTTTATTCAAGTTTTGTCCGTATTTTAGATTTTATTTTGAATGTCGATCTACGATCACAGACCTTGATCTGCATTCAAATTTTGTCCGTATTTTTAATTTTATTTTGAATGTCGATCTACGATTGCAGATCTGGGTCGGTATTCAAATTCCGACTTTTATTTTGAATGTTGATCTACGATCTCAGACCTGGATCTGTATTCAATGTCTGTCCGTCTTTTAACTTTTATTTTGAATGTTGATCTACGATGTCAGACCTGGATCTGCATTCAAGTTAACTCCGTCTTTTCTCTTTTATTTTGAATGTCGATCTACGATTGCAGACCTGGGTCTGTATTCAAGTTTTGTCCGTATTTTAGATTTTATTTTGAATGTCGATCTACGATCTCAGACCTGGATCTGCATTCAAATTTTGTCCGTATTTTTAATTTTATTTTTGAATGTCGATCTACGATTGCAGACCTGGGTCGGTATTCAAATTCCGACTTTTATTTTGAATGTTGATCTACGATCTCAGACCTGGGTCTGTATTCAAGTTCTGTCCGTCTTTTAACTTTTATTTTGAATGTTGATCTACGATGTCAGACCTGGATCTGCATTCAAGTTAACTCCTTCTTTTCTCTTTTATTTTGAATGTCGATCTACGATTGCAGACCTGGGTCTGTATTCAAGTTTTGTCCGTATTTTAGATTTTATTTTGAATGTCGATCTACGATCTCAGACCTGGATCTGCATTCAAATTTTGTCCGTATTTTTAATTTTATTTTGAATGTCGATCTACGATTGCAGACCTGGGTCGGTATTCAAATTCCGACTTTTATTTTGAATGTTGATCTACGATCTCAGACCTGGATCTGTATTCAAGTTCTGTCCGTCTTTTAACTTTTATTTTGAATGTTGATCTACGATGTCAGACCTGGATCTGCATTGAAGTTAACTCCGTCTTTTCTCTTTTATTTTGAATGTCGATCTACGATTGCAGACCTGGGTCTGTATTCAAGTTTTGTCCGTATTTTAGATTTTATTTTGAATGTCGATCTACGATCTCAGACCTGGATCTGCATTCAAATTTTGTCCGTATTTTTAATTTTATTTTGAATGTCGATCTACGATTGCAGACCTGGGTCGGTATTCAAATTCCGACTTTTATTTTGAATGTTGATCTACGATCTCAGACCTGGGTCAGTATTCAAGTTCTGTCCGTCTTTTAACTTTTTTTTTGAATGTTGATCTACGATGGCAGACCTGGATCTGCATTCAAATTTTGTCCGTATTTTTAATTTTATTTTGAATGTTGATCTACGATTGCAGACCTGGGTCGGTATTCAAGTTCTGTCCGTCTTTTAACTTTTATTTTGAATGTTGATCTACGATGTCAGACCTGGATCTGCATTCAAATTTTGTCCGTATTTTTAATTTTATTTTGAATGTCGATCTACGATTGCAGACCTGGGTCTGTATTCAAGTTTTGTCCGTATTTTAGATTTTATTTTGAATGTCGATCTACGATCTCAGACCTGGATCTGCATTCAAATTTTGTCCGTATTTTTAATTTTATTTTGAATGTCGATCTACGATTGCAGACCTGGGTCGGTATTCAAATTCCGACTTTTATTTTGAATGTTGATCTACGATCTCAGACCTGGATCTGTATTCAAGTTCTGTCCGTCTTTTAACTTTTATTTTGAATGTTGATCTACGATCTCAGACCTGGGTCTGTATTCAAATTCCGACTTTTATTTTGAATGTTGATCTACGATCTCAGACCTGGGTCTGTATTCAATTTCTGTCCGTATTTTAGATTTTATTTTGAATGTCGATCTACGATTGCAGACCTGGGTCGTTATTCAAATTTTGACTTTTTTTTTGAATGTTGATCTACGATCTCAGACCTGGGTCTGTATTCAAGTTCTGTCCGTCTTTTAACTTTTATTTTGAATGTTGATTTACGATGTCAGACCTGGATCTGCATTCAAATTTTGTCCGTATTTTTAATTTTATTTTGAATGTTGATCTACGATTGCAGACCTGGGTCGGTATTCAAGTTCTGTCCGTCTTTTAACTTTTATTTTGAATGTTGATCTACGATGTCAGACCTGGATCTGCATTCAAATTTTGTCCGTATTTTTAATTTTATTTTGAATGTCGATCTACGATTGCAGACCTGGGTCTGTATTCAAGTTTTGTCCGTATTTTAGATTTTATTTTGAATGTCGATCTACGATCTCAGACCTGGATCTGCATTCAAATTTTGTCCGTATTTTTAATTTTATTTTGAATGTCGATCTACGATTGCAGACCTGGGTCGGTATTCAAATTCCGACTTTTATTTTGAATGTTGATCTACGATCTCAGACCTGGATCTGTATTCAAGTTCTGTCCGTCTTTTAACTTTTATTTTGAATGTTGATCTACGATCTCAGACCTGGGTCTGTATTCAAATTCCGACTTTTATTTTGAATGTTGATCTACGATCTCAGACCTGGGTCTGTATTCAATTTCTGCCCGTATTTTAGATTTTATTTTGAATGTCGATCTACGATTGCAGACCTGGTTCGTTATTCAAATTTTGACTTTTTTTTTGAATGTTGATCTACGATCTCAGACCTGGATCTGTATTGAATGTTGATCTCCGATTGCCGATCTCATAGCCAACTTCACGCAACTGGACTTTTGTTAAAATATTGCATAATAAATATGTCATATCGAAATCCTCGATGTGCACGTGTAGATTAGACCTTAGCATATGATATGCAACAATAACTTTTAAAACCGGACAATGCGTTGTACCAAAATCGGTCACTTATACATTGCATGTATACATGGTTATATGGACTCAACATATGGAGAACAGCGTGCCGTAATAAATGTTCTTCTTCATGAAGGGCAAAAACAGGGGTTTTTTTATTTTGATTCTACTATGTCACGTAGCGCGTTTTAATCTTGGGTAGTCCTTTTTCGTGGTGGTAGAAACGACGTTAACAATAGACGTGGCAGCAGACGTCCGGCTTGCATAGTGACCCCACAAATGGTACAAAATGTCGAATCAGAACCTTCAACAGAGACATAAATGTTGGCTCACTGCGGAAATCATGAAACTTCCACACCGCTGGAACAAGTGTATTATGAAATAACGAGAATACTTTGAGAAGGAGTAAAATCGAAATTTAAAATATAATGAGCCACAAATCAGCAATGAGGGTTGCCCACCTAGATAAAGTCAAAACAAATGTAAATAGGTTTAATGAAAACATAAACAACAAGAGTTGTCGGAGAACAACGCCAACTTGGCTAGTCTAGCCTTGTAACCTAACCGGAAGGGGTAGGCGGTATTAAAGTTAAAATGAATATTTCATTTAAAACAAAACAACAGTTTGAAAACTCGGGCTGGGTTGAGGATATTGAACAGTATATAAGTTCCACACATGGCAGAATATTTCAATTAGTTTATAACAAAATATAAAAAAATCAGGGGAGAGTGGGATTAATATAGTTGAAAAAAAATAGCAAAGCTTTATCATTTGAATTAAAACACAATTTAAAAAAGAAATAAGAATTAAAGTTACAAAGGGACATGATACTTTTATAAAAATAAAAAAAATCGGTATGAGTGGAAGTGTTGAAAAAGGGCAGAGCATTTCATTTCATTTAGAACAAAAATTAAAAAAATCGAGGTGAGGAGGGTTGAGGGGGAGGTGGGGAGTCTAAGTATTTCATTTCATTTGAAACCAAATTTAAAACAAAACCAAACCAAATTCCATTTCAACTAAAAGAACATTTTAAAAGATACAAAAAAAGAAAGGGGGAGAATAAAGTTTAAAAAACATTGATAGAGTAGTTCAAAACAAAATTTAAAATAAATAAATGAAGTTAACAGAGTATTTGATTTTAAGCAAATATATTTGGTAGTTAAGTTGAAAGTGGGCGAGTGCAATATATTTAATGCAAAACAAAATAATGATAAAATGGCGAGGGCAGGTGCCCAAGTATGTATGAGACAGTTGGGCCAGGAATGTTCGAACAATTATACAAGGTATTTCCCATAATTTCATGTTCTATACCAAAATCATAATATATATATATATATATATATATATATATATATATATATATATATAGAATTACCATTTTACGGTGCTAAAACTTATAACGAGATATACCTAGCTAGCTTTCGTCTTTACGCCTTCATCAGAGGACAAAAAAAATAAAAGAAAACAGCAGCCAAACAACAACACAATAATAAACAATTGTCTATATAATATATAAAATACTGCAGACAAACTGAGAAACCTTCTGTAAAAGATTACAAACTAAATCTTTTAATTATAACCCATATGACGGTCGTATTCATACATTTGTTGTTTTAAGAAAAAAAGGTAGAAGCATATATTAGCAGCAAGTAGTTAAAATTATTGTGATCTACAAAATACAGAGGAAGCGTTTACAGGAATGAGTCTTGTTACAGAATTGCAGAGAGGTTAAAAATAGAATCGCAGACAATT
Source organism: Panopea generosa (assembly GCA_029582155.1). Lineage (NCBI taxonomy): Eukaryota > Metazoa > Mollusca > Bivalvia > Adapedonta > Hiatellidae > Panopea > Panopea generosa. The sequence goes on along the minus strand of CM055901.1, from coordinate 16,092,095 downwards.
GCGTGAAGACGGTTTTGTACGCCGACATTTATTATAAACTGAATATTAGATCAAAACTGTATACAAATGGAATAAACCGTCAATTTTGATTGCTATGTATTGTGTAACTATGAACACTATTAATATAAAATATTAAATCAGTTTCCTTATCAGTTTGTTGTTTCCTAAACGGTATGAACAATTATCGATAACACATATTTAATATTGCTGTGCTCCACATTACATAGAGTCATTTGTGTTTGCAGAATCGCAGAGCGGTTAAATAGTGTCGGCAAAATCGAAAAGTAGAACAATTCCAAAACTCTACTGTGTGTAGTATACAGGTATACACCGAGATTTATTATAACTTGAATACTAAACCAAATATATATTGATGAGGCCCTCCCAGGGTTGGTACCTGTTCTCGAGATCTCTTAAAATAATGCCTATTGTTCCCCGGATCTCTATAAGTATATGCCAAAGTTCCCCAAAAGTATTTTGTCCATGTTCCCTAGATCTCTTAAAGTATTTCCACTGCTCCCTTGATCTCAAAAAGTTTAAAACATAGTTCCCTGAAAGTATCAAATAGTGTTACCTTAAGTAAAACGTCTACTATAATTATCTCTGTTATTATTATTTACACATCATCATAATAAGCAATGTCCATGTACTGTCTTCTTTTCCTTGTTTAAAATATTTATGGTCTATGGCTTGAACTTTCAGAGAAAGGTGTTTTTTAAGTTTCCTTAAAATGTGCATGTAAGCCCTGTGGTAGGGAGCATTTGTGGTTCAAGAACTTTAAGAGTTTGTGGTTATACAAATGCTGTGCGAGTTTGGATAAGATTCTTTGATATAGGGATATAGCTTCTACAAGAAGAATGTTAACGGATGGACGACGGACAATTTACCACGACATAAGCCCTGCTGGCCTTTGGCAAGTAGAGCCATGGAAGGACAGAAGAGACAAAAAAATTGAACAGCTGAACGGTTAATTTACAAAAGGCAATAAATACACATAAATGATTAACTTTATTGTGTAAACATGATCAAATAAAAAAAGAATTAGATGCCGTGTGGGACTGAACACCAGTCCTTACGACCCGATATCGACGATATAAACCACTGCACTACTCTGCCTTTCAGCATCAGTACTGTAAACTTTGCTCAGAATTACCATCCAAAATTTATTTCGGGTACATACGATTATGAGATGAAGTTGTGCTGGGGCCCAGACTAACACGTAAGAAACCTTTAAAGCTGTCAAAAGCTGTTTCAAGCAGTCGATATCTCATTTTAAATGTAAATTATGATCATGTAAAGATTATACATAAAATCAGTGGCTTAATTACAGAGACTGGCAGGCTAATAGCAACATAATGTCCACGGCACTTTTAGTATTTCTTTAATAACTCTTCGAATCATTGTCTGAATTAAACAAGTTTGGTGCCAAAGTAAAGCTTATAAAAATGATGACAAATTCCATCATCAATTATTTATTTTTTTCTTCTGAATTTAAATTATTACGGATTGAAATCGAAATATGTTTAAATTTCACGAAAAATAAATTTAAACAAGAAACGGTAGTCTTGATTTAACAAATACCATGTACATTTGAACAAAACACAATACAAATAGAAATATTAGGTAGAAATATGAAGCAGTAAGTTTTCCATCGGTTGCGAAAGTTTCATATTGATATTTATTCAAGTCGTTTTTCTTATATAAAAAAAATGGGCTAAAAAAGAGAAAATGATCACACAAAAAATCTTTAAGCATAAAAATCTTCATTTCCTTAAATTTAAAAAAGAAAAAATAATCTCCCAAATCAAGCCCTTTCGTTTGATACCATAATCACAAAAATATGTTGTTTGATTCTGGAGGATGTGTATTTACATAATTTAGAAAACGCCACGTGGTCTAGTGGTAAAGCACCGAACCCGTGATCGGAGGGTCGTGGGTATTTCAATCCTTCGCCACGACTATGTGTGGTGTCCTTGAGCAAGTCACTTTTTCCACATATGCTTAGTACTGGTTATACCCAGGAAGACTTCGAGCGTGATTTGTCTAAGTCGTAAGAACTTCTTTCACAATCGAAGTAAAATAAATAAATTCAAACTAAGCTAGAAAAAGCCAAAATGTGCCACCTGAAATTTAGACAAGTGCCTCCAGTAGCCTATCTCTGTTTATATGTCTCTGATAAAATTGATTAAATTAGGTACTTTTTTTCATAAAGGACAATATCCCTAGATCTCTAAAATTAGGCCTTTGATTCCTGGATCTCTGAAAGTAATTGCCAATGTTCCCCAGAACTCTGAAAATAAATGGCCATGTTCTCCAGATATCCAAAACCCCCGGGAGAGCCTCATTAATGGAATAAGGCAAAAAAGTCCCCTTTGTTGAGGCCAAACGAATGAATAGTTTTAATCTGCGGATCCGGTACGGTTCTCGTATTTGGCGCTTTTCGCCTGAACTATTAAGGTTATGTTCTATGCAGATAATGGTTATCTCCGAGAAATCATGTCCCGTGGAGCATAGGTGATCAGCCACTGGCGATCTGGCGAGCTTGCAGTTAAGTACATCGCATCGGTGCGTGTTAACTCTGATTAAGAGGAGTTTTCGTTTCACTGACATACTGTTTTTCACATTGTTTACAAGTCATCAAGTAGACAACATTTAATTTACTTGTTTTACAGTTGACGTTAGATCTCAGATGTATAGTTGCACCAGTCCTTGATTGTTTGAAACAGATAGTGACAGTCATTTGTTTGCATGTTAAGCATCTAGGTGAACTGCAAGAGCCTGACTGTCCAATTTTGGCATTGGTAGGGTATGGGCTCAATCTAGATCGGAAGAAAATATCGCGTAAACTTTTCGGCCTTCTGTAAGCGATAATTGATTTTTGTGGGAACATTTTTTTAAGACGGTTTGGAGATTCAATTATGGCCAGTGATTTGAATTGATATTGATTAAGTATTAAGTTTATAATAAATTTCGGTGTATACTTGTATACTACACACAATAGAACTTTGGAATTGTTCTGCTATTCGATTTTACCGACGCTATTTCAACCGCTTTGTGAGCGTGCAAACACAAATGACTCTTATGTAATGTGGAGTACAGCAATATTAAATAGGTGTTATCAATAATTGTTCATACCGTTTATGAAACAACAAACTGATAAGGAAACTGCTTTAATATTTTATATTAATAGTGTTATAGTTACACAATATATAGCAATCAAAATTTACGTTTTATTCCATTTATATACAGTTTTGATCTAATATTTATAATAAATGTCGGCGTACAAAACCGTCTACACGCAATTGCCTGCAATTCTATTTTTAACCTCTCTGCGATTCTGTAACAAAACTCATTCCTGTAAACACTACCTCTGTGTTATGTAGGTCACAATAATTTTAACTACTTGTTGCTAATATATGCTTCTACCTTTTCTAAAAACAACAAATGTGTGGGATACGACCGTCGTATAGGTTACGGGCGCGTGGTTGCGCGAGTTTGT
>CM055901.1:15898596-16086096 GCA_029582155.1 Panopea generosa | reverse complement strand
AAAGTTACATCACTGCAAAGAGCATCACCCTCAGTTCTGAAAGCCGCGCTTTTTTACATTGAAATTAAAAGAATAATTAGAATTTGAAATCATGTTATCAAGCTATCCGAATCTCTTATAACGCATTTAAAAAATATATGAAACAATGAAAGGATGAATCTGTGGCTCATAAGATAATCTAGTATCCAATAAATGATTAAGTCATTTTTTTTAAATTCATCTTTAAAATGATATTCTGTCAAAAAAAACAAAACATTTTCTATGGAATTTATGATAAAATGTCACGAATACATTTAGTATATCATTAACATCATCATTTGAACAGCCGATAGCCTTGCAGTAAATATTCGAAATAACTTTGTTTGAATTATTCAAACGTCTCTATGTGCTTCCGATTGTCGTACGAAAATCTTTGACTAACGGTGCCCTACCAGGAGCAGGGTCTATTCCCTGATACTCTTAATGTAGTGGCCATAGTTCCCCAAAAATATTTCCCTTAGATATCTAAAATAAGGACTTTGATACCTGGATCCTTGAAAGTAATGGCCAATGTTCCCTCAGCTCTTTAAAGATAATTGGCCATGTTCCCAAGATCTCCAAAAACCCTGGGAGGGCCTTATTTACAAAGGTTGGTGAAACGAGCCCCTGGATTTAGCTTACAAATGTTTATAACATACCTTATTCAATTAAATGGTTATTTCTTAAAGATTCGTTCATATTGTAAACAATTTTAATAATATCAATATTTTAAAATATATAAGCTTTACGCCCCAAAATGACCGACTTGTCGGCGTGCCGTTACAATTTGTGCAGTAAAGTGTATCAGTTATAGTGACATGATTAATTTTTGTGCAGTAAAGCGTGTCAGATATAAACACGATTTGTGCAGTGAAGAGTGTCAGATATAAACACGGTTTGTGCAGTGGAACGTGTCAGTTATAACGACATAATGCGGCAGTGAAGTGTGTCAAATATAGCGACATGATGTATGCAGCAGTTTGCGGAGGTATTAAATGTGACAAAATGTGTACAGTAAAACATAGCGACAGACAGCTATAGCGACATGATGGGTGTCAGTTATAACGACATGATTGCTGTCAGTTATAGCGACATGTTTTGTTAAGTGGAGAGTGTCAGTTATAGAGACATGTTTTATGGACGGAGAGTGTCAGTTATCGCAACATGTTTTATGGAGTGGAGAGTGTCAGTTATCATGACATGTTTTATGGAGGGAGACTGTCAGTTATAGTGACATATTTTATGGAGGGAGACTGTCAGTTATAGTGACATGTTTTATGGAGGGAGAATGTCAGTTATAGACACATGTTTTACGAAGGGAGACTGTCAGTTATTGCTACATGTTTTATGGAGTGGAGAGTGTCAGCTATCATGACATGTTTTATGGGGGGAGACTGTCAGTTATAGTGACATGTTTTATGGAGGGAGATTGTCAGTTATCGCTACATGTTTTATGGAGTAGAGAATGTCAGTTATAGAGACATGTTTTATGAAGGGATAGTGTCAGTTATAGCGACCTATTTTATGGAGGGAGAGTGTCAGTTATCGCGACATGTTTTATGGATGGAGAGTGTCAGTTATAGAGACATGTTTTATGGACGGAGAATGTCAGTTATCGCAACATGTTTTATGAAGTGGATAATGTCAGTTATCGTGACATGTTTTATGGAGCGGAGAGTGTCAGTTATAGAGACATGTTTAATGGACGGAGAATGTCAGTTATCGCAAAATGTTTTATGGAGTGGAGAGTGTCAGTTATCGTGACATGTTTTATGGAAAGAAAGTGTCAGTTATCGTGACATGTTTTATGGAGGGAGACTATCAGTTATCGTGACATGTTTTATGGAGGGAGAATGTCAGTTATTGCAACATGTTTTTTAGGAGTGGAGAGTGTCAGTTATCGTGACATGTTTTATGAAGGGACACTGTCAGTTATAGCGACATGTTTTATGGAGGGAAAGTGTCAGTTATAGCTACATGTTTTATGGAGTGGAAAGTGTCGGTGAAAGCGACATGTTTTATGGAGTAGAGAGTGTCAGTTATAGCAACATATTTTATGGAGGGAGACTGTCAGTTATAGCGACATGTTTTATGGAGTGGAGAGTGTCGGTGAAAGCGACATGTTTTATGGAGGGAGAGTGTCAGTTATCGTGACATGTTTTATGGAGGGAGACTGTCAGTTATCGTGACATGTTCTATGGAGGGAGACTGTCAGTTATAGCGACATGTTTTATGGAGGGAGAGTGTCAGTTATGGCGACATGTTTTATGGAGTGGAGAGTGTCGGTGAAAGCGACATGTTTTATGGAGGGAGAATGTCAGTTTTAGCGACATGTTTTATGGAGGGAGAATATCAGTTATCGTGACATGTTTTATGGAGGGAGAATATCAGTTATCACGACATGTTTTATGGAGGGAGAATGTCAGTTACAGCGACATGTTTTATGGACGGAGAATGTCAGTTATCGCAACATGTTTTATGGAGTGGAGCACGTCAGTTATCGCGACATGTTTTATGGAGTGGAGAATGTTATCGCGACATGTTTTATGGAGTGGAGAATATCAGTTATAGCAACATGTTTTATGGAGGGAGAGTGTCAGTTATCGCGACGTGTTTTATGGAGGGAGAGTGTCAGTTATCGTGACATGTTTTATTGAGGGAGACTGTCAGTTATAGCGACATGTTGTTGGGAGGGAGAGTGTCATTTATAGCGACATGTTTAATCGAGTGGAGAGTGTCGGTGAAAGCGACATGTTTTATGAAGTGGAAAATGCCAGTTATAGCGACATGTTTTATGAAGTGGAGGGTGTCAGTTATAGCGACATGTTTTATGAAGTGGAGAGTGTCAGTTATAGCGACATGTTTTATGAAGTGGAGAGTGTCAGTTATAGCGACATGTTTTATGAAGTGGAGGGTGTCAGTTATAGCGACATGTTTAATGAAGTGGAGAGTCTCAGCTATAGCGACATGTTATATGAAATGGAGAGTGTCACTTATTGCGACTTGTTATATGAAATGGAGGGTGTCAGTTATTGCGACTTGTTATATGAAATGGAGAGTGTCATTAACATCATCATTTGAATAGCCGATAGCCTTGCAGTAAATATTCGAAATTACTTTGTTTGAATGATTCAAACGTCTCTATGTGTTTCCGATTGTCGTACGAAAATCTTTGACTTACGATGCCCTACCAGGGGCAGGGTCTCTGTCCCCTGATACTCTTAATGTAGTGGCCATTGTTTCCCAGATTCCCGAAGTATTTGCCATAGTTCCCCAAAAATTATTTCCCTTAGATATCTAAAATAAAGATTTGATCCCTGGATCCTTGAAAGTAATGGCCAATGTTCCCTCAGATCTTTAAAGATAATTGACCATGTTCCCCAGATCTCCAAAACCCCTGGGAGGGCCTTATTTACAAAGGTTGGTGAAACGAGCCCCTGGATTTAGCTTACAAATGTTTCTGATTTAAAAAAATCTAAGTAATCTATAACAGACCTTATTCAATTAAATGTTTATTTCTTAAAGATTCGTTCATATTGTTAACAATTTTAATAATATCAATATTTTCAAATATATAAGCTTTACGCGCCCAAATGACCGACTTGTCGGCGTGCCGTTACAATTTGCGCAGTAAAGTGTATCAGTTATAGTGACATGATTAATTTTTGTGCAGTGAAGCGTGTCAGATATAAACACGATTTGTGCAGTGGAACGTGTCAGTTATAACGACATAATGCGGCAGTGAAGTGTGTCAAATATATCGACATGATGTATGCAGCAGATTACAAAGGTATTTAATGTGACAAAATGTGTACAGTACAACATTGCGACAGACAGCTATAGCGACATGATAGGTGTCAGTTATAACTACATGATGGATGTCAGTTATAACGACATGATGGGTTTCAGTTATAACGACATGATGGGTGTCAGTTATAGCGACATGATGGGTGTCAGTTATAGCGACATGATGGGTGTCAGTTATAACGACATGATGGGTGTCAGTTATAACGACATGATGGGTGTCAGTTATAACGACATGATGGGTGTCAGTTATAACGACATGATGGGTGTCAGTTATAGGGACATGACGGGTGTCAGTTATAGCGACATGTTTTGTTAAGTGGAGAGTGTTAGTTATAGAGACATTTTTGAAGAAGGGAGAATGTCAGTTATAGCGAAATGTTTTATGGAGGGAGAGTGTCAGTTATTGCGACATGTTCTATGAAGTTGAGAGTGTCAGTTATCGCTACATTTTTTATGAAGTGGAGAGTGTCAGTTATAGAGACACGTTTTATGGAGCGGAGAGTGACAGTTATCACGACATGTTTTATGGAGGGACAGTGTCAGTTATAGCGACATGTTTTATGGAGCGGAGAGTGTCAGTTATTGCGACATGTTTTATGGAGCGGAGAGTGTCAGCTATAGAGACACGTTTTATGTAGCCGAGAGTGTCAGTTATCACGACATGTTTTATGGAGGGAGAGTGTGAGTTATAGCGATACGTTTTATGGAGCGGAGAGTGTCAGTTATCACGACATGTTTTGTGGAGGGAGAGTGTAAGTAATAGCGACATGTTTTATGGAGCGGAGAGTGTCAGTTATCACGACATGTTTTATGGACGGAGACTTTCAGTTATAGAGACATGTTTTATCGAGTTTTAGTTACAGAAACATGTTAATGAAGTGGAGAGTAAGTTATAGCGAAAAGTTTTATCTAGCGGAGAGTGTCAGTTTTAGCGACATGTTTTATCGAGTGGATAGTGTCAGTGAAAGCGACATGTTTATGAAGTGGAGAGTGCCAGTTATAGCGACATGTTTTATAAAGTGGAAGTGTCAGTTATAGCAACATGTTTTATTAAGTGGAGAGTGTCAGTTATAGCGACATGTTTTATGAAGTGGAAAGTGTCAGTTATAGCGACATGTTTTATGAAGTGGAGGGTGTCAGTTATAGAGACATGTTTAATGAAGTGGAAAGTGTCAGTTATAGCGACATGTTTTATGAAGTGGAGGGTGTCAGTTATAGCGACATGTTTTATGAAGTGGAAAGTGTCAGTTATAGCGACATGTTATATGAAATGGAGAGTGTCAGTTATAGCAACATGTTTTATAATGTGAGAGTGCCAGTTATATCGACATGTTTTGTGTAGTGGAAAATCTGAGTTATAGCAACAGCTATTGTAGAGCAACATGTTCTCTGAAGTGGAGAGTGCCAGTTATAGCGACATGTTTTCTGAAGTGGAGGGTGCCAGTTATAGCGACATATTTTATGAAGTAAAGAGTGTCAGTTATAGCAACATGTTTTATAATGTGAGAGTGCCAGTTATAGCGACATGTTTTCTGAAGTGGAGGGTGCCAGTTATAGCGACATGTTTTCTGAAGTGGAGGGTGCCAGTTATAGCGACATGTTTTCTGAAGTGGAGGGTGTCAGTTATAGCGACATGTTATATGAAATGGAGAGTGTCAGTTATAGCAACATGTTTTATAATGTGAGAGTGCCAGTTATATCGACATGTTTTGTGTAGTGGAGAATCTGAGTTATAGCGACATGTTTTGTGTAGTGGAGAGTCTGAGTTATAGCGACATGTTTTGTGAAATTGAGATTGCCATTTATAGCAACACGTTTTATGAAGTTGAGAGTGCCAGTTATAGTGACATGTTTAAGGAGTGTATAATGTAAGTTATAGCGACATATTTGTGCAACAGGGCGTGTGTGTTATAGCAACATGGTATTTGCAGAATAAATGTTTGTTATAATAATATGACTTGGGCAACATGATTTGTCAGTTATAATGAAATGATTGTGTTGAGTCTAAGAAACTAGTTTTAAAATTGAAGCTGTGTAATAGGTTTTGCTTAAAAAAAATCGAACAAATCGTTTTCAAGAGACTGTTGAGCACGTGTTTTCTCTATTACCGTTTCTATTTTGATTTAGGAATGAGACGCACAGACGTGTATTGTTAACGTCTAATGAAAACTTGATATATAATAACACCGGGCCTCTGTTCTAAATCTGTTAAATTTTTGTAAGTTAGTCCGACAAATCCCGATGAAATGTCGTACCCTAATATAAAACGAAATGAAAACAAATTACTTTCAATATAAAGTCAAGATCCAATTATCTACAAAGATTGAGAGACGTTCTTAGCTGAAGGTAAATTAATAATATCTTAATTTATTAGATATTGTAGAGCAAACAGAGAGCTGAACAGTAGATAGCTAGTTCCGATGTAGGGATCGATGATATATAGAACTCATGGGGCATGATTCATAGATTGTCTGCAATATACATCAATAGTTGTGGATATAACATTACTGTTATCATATTGCAATCATTGATAAATAATAAGTATTCTGTTCAAATGATACTCCCAGTTTCCTGTACGATGATGTCATTCGATGACCTCAGCATGATCGTGACTTTAAGTTTTCAAGCTGTATTTTGCTTGACTGGAAGTTCGAGAAAATCATTCATGAAACCTGCGTTATGTCTATAGATATTCCATTGGGAATTGCGTTCTAATTGAAACATGCTTTATTTGTAGAAGGGTGAATAAGAGTTCACACTCACTGATATATTGTATTCTGTTTAGTGACACATGAATAATTCAACAGTCATTCCTGGAAGTCTATTATGCAGATGTTTTAAAGGCACACTTAACAATCATAAAACATATAAAAATTGAATAAACGTGCATACACTCACTACGCATGACGTTTATTGGTGGTTAGCCTCGCTTTTAACAAGCTTTCAGTTATATCGCGACGGTGTCTACCAGAGACAGTATTTTTAGCGCTGCCACATCGAATTGTCATGCCGCAGATATATGGTATGACACCCCACTCAGTCACATTATACTGACACTTTGTCGACCAGACATTGAACTCTCCTCTAAATGCTGAGCGCCAAGCAAGAACGCCTTTAGTACTATTTTTCAAGTCTTTGGTATGACCAGACCAGGGATTGAATCCACGCTTTTCCGCATGCCACGCTGACGCTCAACCCCTAGACCATCGCTGTGGTATTACATATTACGTAAACCTTTTTTTATGTTTAAGAGAGAAAAAGTGGAAATAGCTGTTTCATCTAGACTTCTTTCCTTAATAATTATGATAACAATGATAAACTGAAGCACACGGTTCACAAAGACAATCAAGGATTCGTTAAATGGGGTAAAGAGGTCTATCTATTTATACTGCACTCGCTCAATGTTGAGCATAATTATTAAAAATAATTGACAGTCTTCTCAGTTCAAGTCTTAGGACAGTATCACATGGAAGGGATACCATAAAGGGATGATCCTTGGAAAGAATTAGTAAAGGGGAGGGATTTCATATACTGTAAAGGGTGAGATGAGGTTGACCTTGGGGATCGCTGGGATTTGATATGGGACAGGTAATTGTACTTGTCAATTAAGATAAAACCGTATTGTATTTTATAAAATAATACAATACTTTTAATATCCCTGCGATGTTGGCGGGTTGGACAAGAAATGTCTTCCAGCATCCCTCCTACATGGCCCTGATATCCCCAACGCTTACAACACCACCTAGCCGCCGTTTGCTGCACCTTTTCTAATCGGTATATTTCAGACTGTGCATATAAGATCCACATTTGGGAAGCAAGTTCTACATGGGGTCTTACTAAGGTCTTATAGACCAGGCATTTGGTAGCCTTAGGAACAGAGAATAGGTTCCTACTAAGGAAACCCAGAGTTCCATTGGCTTTAGAGGTTATTTGCTGGATGTGAGTGCCCCAGAATAGTGAGTCATTAAGTGTTAGACCCAAATATTTGGCAGATGTCACACTTTCAAGTATTTTGTTATGCAGTGTGTAATTAAATGAGATTTGGGAATTTTTACTATGGTTTGTTACCCTTAAGGTGTGCCATTTGGAGGCATTGAATTTCATTAACCAGGTCTCTCTAGGCGGCTAGCTTGTCAATGTCCTCTTGCAGTAGTGTACAATCTGCTTCACTCACTGTATATAGTTCTATACAGGAAAAAGTCGCAGAGAGGATCTTTCGTTGTTTAGTAGGTCCTTTATGTACAAAAAGAAGAGGACTTGGTCCTGAACAGATCCCTGTGGGACTCCTGAGAGTACCGGAACTGAGTCTGAGGTCATCCCAACCAAGGCAACCTATTGGGATATATTTTATAGAAAGGATGCTATCTATTTGTTGGGATGTGCTCGAGTACTGGTTAACCTTCCAGGAAACAGTGGTTAGGTTAACTGATCGTCTGTTAGCACTTGATGGCATAAAATGACGCTTAATATTCAATCAAGCAATCAATCAATCAATCAATCAATCATTTTAACTTGGTCACTTTACCCACCGTATATATTCATACTAAACACCGGTCATATTTTTTAATCTTACAGTAGATCTGGACCTATATATTCATTATGTCATAATAAAATAAAATAAACTATTTGGTAGGTTCTATCAGTATGTACATAACAAAACAACTTACAATCGATAAAGAAACCCTTTATTAGGTTAGATACCATACAGGTAAAACTATTAATTTTTTATCTCTTTGTCCATGTCAGAGATATTACTTTGCTATAAACAGTATAGACGAAGATCAGTCAATGTATGCATATAATATATACTAGAATGTCATACTATAGGTAATGTCCGTTGCATTATTCAAGGATTTAAAGTTCTTGTTGTATATTTATCATTATGATATGTGTTAAAATGATAATAAGGAAAAGAAGAAGAAATATGATACGAAAACGAACATTAATGAAACAGAAAAAAGAAGAAGTAGAAGATGATGAAGAAGATGATGAAAAAGAAGATGATGAAGACGAATATATAAAATAACGAAGAAAGAAATAAGAAAGGAAAAAGAAGAGAATGAATGATAATAAAATATTTATGCAACGAAAAAAAATCAATGTCCAACACTTAAGTATAATATAAACAATAGTACATATAATTATAATTAAAGTGGGGCTATGGTGCAGTGGATAGGGTGTTCAATTAAAGGTTCGGCCCGACGACCTCTCGTGACCAACACTCGCACTGGTTGACCTCAGAAGAAATCTGACTAGAGGGTAACTCACAAAAGATGTAAGCTTACTTCAAATCGAACTAAAATAACACAGTCCAACTGAGAGAGAAACAAAAACGTTTTATTATATCATGAACTTTCACCTGGCATCTCAATCTATCTATATATCTACGTATGGCTAACTATACAAAAAAACATCTTAAAGTGATTCTGCTGTCCGACAATAAACGTGGAGTTTTTATTTGATACCGCTTCAGTCAGGCAAGGATAGTCCTACATTTATGCGCATGTACAAATCCTTTGGTATGACATAAAGAAATAAATCAAGGAAACTAAGGTCCAATTACATCAGGACATTAGACAAATCATCGGCAGTGCCCCCATGACATATTATAGACAATGCCTTATCTAAATACGACTTGCTTCGATTGGTTCCGATATAAACTAAATTAGCCATGTAATATCATTTTGATATCAAATGAATTTGAATAATAATTAAAGTATTTACGTTAAAGAAGTATTTGCAAGCCTTCATATTTACTATCTTTAAGACAGGCTGATAGCACGTACTATAAATCAAAATATATTCAATACTATCTTTTTTCTGTATCGTATTACGATTGCTTAAGAGACGGTTTCGGTGGGACACATTCGAAAAGGTTCACAGCTTGCTGCGATATCAATGAATGAATAATACAAGTTTGGCAATAAAGAGGAATACTGTTCTATGACCTTACTTAAAAATGATATTATCAGCTTAATAAAAAATAGGAAATGATTTGCAAGTTTTGAAATAACATCTGTCCAAATGTTAATGCTATACTATGTGCAATGATGATTAAGCTTTTGTTTCGACGTACTTAAGGCACGCGTAAACATATTGCGACAATTGTATGTTGATCTGCAAAATGGTATGGACCTTCAAAGAAATAAAGGTCCTTTAAATCACTGCTTGATATCAGAAGCTTTTTATGTTGAAGAATCTCATTGAGAAAAAAACAAACTTTTATCTAATTGTAAAATATACCAGATGGCAACCAGGATAATGAATCGGAGCGGCAGTCACCCTTACAGGAGCGGCTATGACCCTTGCAGGAATATAAACAACAAATGAAGCAGTTGACCTTAAGGGCAGACACGCCCGTTTATAGATCTTGTCTTATTGTAAATAAATGGTAAGATATTGAGATTGCTTAGTCTTTACTATGAAACGAGGGCTAAAAACAAAGATAGGCGGTTGGTTGTATTTAACATTATTCTACAAAGGTTGATTAAAACATGTAACAAACACTCTTATAATTTTGTGAGATGAGCTATCTGCTGTGGCGTTACAAACACAACTTGTTAGCTATCTATGGCGACATTTTGAGGTTGTAAGAGAACTCGTGTGAAAAGTTTTCTCCTATATTGTTGCAAATAGTAAGCTATAACTTGTAGCTTTCCCTAATGATGTTCCGAGATTATAGAATATTTTGAATGAGGTCTTTACACTGTCTATATCTAGTTAGGTTGTTAGCTATTTCAGGTAATGTTGTTTTCTATCTTTAGTGAGTTTGTTAGTTATCTCTAGTGATGTAGTTAGCTATTATTAGTGATGTTGTTGGCAATATCTCAAACATATTGCTATTGAGGTTGTTATCTACCGTTAGTAAGATTGTTGACTGCCGCTAGTGAGTTTCTTTTAAACTGTTGCTAGTGAGTTTGTGAACTATCGCTAGTGAATGTTTTAGCTATCGTTAGTGATGTTGTTAGATATTGTTAATGAGATTGTTAGCGTTCGCTAGTGATATTGTTAGCTGTCGATATTAAGATTGTTAAATATTGCTATTGAGATTATTGGCTGTCGTTAGTGATGTTGTTAGAAATTGTTAGTGAGTTTGTCTTCATTTGTTAGTGAGACTGTAGCTATCGTAAGTGTTGTTGTTAGATATCCTCAGTAAGATTGTTAGCTATCGCTACTGCGATGGTTAGCAGTCGTTAATACGATTGTGAGATATCGCTAGTAAGTTTGTTGGATATCGTTAGTGATGTTGTTAGATATCGTGAGTTTGTTAGCGAGATTGTTAGCTATACATAGTGAGTTTATTAGCTATCGTTAGTAGGATTGTAGCTATTGCTAGTGAGATTTTTAGCTATTGAGATTGTACATATTGTGAATGAGATTGTTAGCTATCGCTATTGAGATCGTAGCTATCGTCAGGGAGACTGTTAGCTTTGGTTAGTGAGATTGTAGCTACCGTTAGTGAGATTATTAGATATCATTAGTGAGATTGTTAGCTATCGTTAGTGAGATTGTTAGCTTTCGTTAGTGAGATTATCAGATATTGTTAGTGAGATTATAGCTACCGTTAGTGAGATTATTATTAGATATCGTTAGTGAGATTGTTAGCTATCGTTAGTGAGATTGTTAGCTATCGTAGGTAAGAATGTTAGCTTTCGTTAGTGAGATTGTAGCTTCTGTTAGTGAGATTGTTAGATATCGTTAGTGAGACTGTAGCTACTGTTAGAGAGATTGTAAAATATCGTAAGTGAGATTGTTAGCTATCGTTAGAGAGATTGTTAGCTTTCGTTAGTTAGATTGTAGCCATCGTTAGTGAGATTGTTAGATATCGTTAGTGAGATTGTTAGCTTTCGTTAGTGAGATTGTTAGCTATCGTTAGTGAGATTGTTAGCTATCGTTAGAGAGATTGTTTGTTATCGTTAGTGAGATTGTTAGCTTTCGTTAGTGAGATTGTAACTACCGTTAGTGATGTTGTAAGTTACTGTTAGAGAGATTATCAGCTTTCGTTAGTGAGATTTTAGCAACCGTAACTGATGTTGTTAGCTACCGTTAGGGAGATTGTTAGCTATCGTTAGTTAGACTGTAGTTACCGTTAGTGAGATTGTTATATATTGTTAGTTGGATTGTTAGCTATCGTCAGAGAGATTGCTAGCTAGCGTAAGAGGGATCGTTAGATATCATCAGTGAGATTGTTAGCTTTCGTAAGTGAGATTGTAGGTACCGTAAGTGAGATTGTGAGATATCGTTAGTGTCGTTAGAGAGATTAGTAGCTTTCGTTAGTAAGATTGTAGCTACCGTAAGTGAGATTGTTAGATATCGTTAATGAAAGTGTAAGCTATCGTTAGAGAGATTGTTAGCTTTCGTAAGTGAGATTGTTAGATATCGTTAGAGAGATTGTTAGCTATTATTAATGAGATTGTTAGCTACCGTTAGAAAGATTGTTAGCTATCGTTAGTGAGATTGTAGCTACCGTTAGTGATGTAGTAAGCTACCGTTAGAGAGAGTGTTAACTATCGTTAGTGAGATTGTTAGCTATTGTTACAGAGATTGTTAGATTTCGTTAGTGAGATTTCGAGCTATCATTAGAGATATTGTTAGCTTTTGTTAGTTAGATTGTAGCTACCGTTAGAGAGATTGTTAGCTATCGTTAGTGAGATTGTTAGCTATTGTTACAGAGATTGTTGTTTTTCGTTAGTGAGATTATTATATATCGTTAGGGAGATTGTTAGCTATCATTAGTGAGATTGTTAGATATCGTAAGTGTGATTGTTAGCTTTAGTTAGTGAGATTGTAGCTATTGTTACAGAGGTTGTTAGATTTCGTTAGTGAGATTTTTAGATATCGTTAGTGAGATTGTTAGCTATCGTGAGTGATATTGTTAGATATCGTTAGTGAAATTGTAGCTTCTGTTAGAGAGCGTGTTAGCTATTGTTAGTGAGATTGTTAGCTATCGTTAGAGAGAGTGTTAGCTTTCGCTAGTTAGACTGTAGTTACCGTTAGTGAGATTGTTAGATATTGTTAGTTGGATTGTTAGCTATCGTTAGAGAGATTGTTAGCTAGCGTAAGAGGGATTGTTAGATATCATCAGTGAGATTGTTAGATATCGTTAGTGAGATTGTTAGCTATCGTTAGAGAGATTGTTAGCTTTCGTAAGTTAGATTGTTAGATATCGTTAGAGAGATTGTTAGCTATTGTTAATAAGATTGTTAGCTACCGTTAGAGAGATTGTAAGCTATCGTTAGTGAGATTGTAGCTACCGTTAGTGATGTTGTTAGCTACCGTTAGAGAGAGTGTTAACTATCGTTAGTGAGATTGTTAGCTATTGTTACAGAGATTGTTAGATTTCGTTAGTGAGATTTCGAGCTATCGTTAGAGATATTGTTAGCTTTCGTTAGTTAGATTGTAGTTACCGTTAGAGAGATTGTTAGATATCGTTAGTAGGATTGTTATCTATCGTTAGAGAGATTGTTAGCTTTCGTAAGTTAGATTGTTAGCTGTCATTATAGAGATTGTTAGCTTTTGTTATAGAGATTGTTAGCTATCGGTTTTGATATCGTAGCTATCATTAGTGAGATTGTAAGCTTTCGTTAGTGAGATTGTAGCTACCGTAAGTGAGATTGTTAGATATCGTAAGAGAGATTGTTAGCTATCGTTAGAGAGATTATCAGCTTTCGTTAGTGAGATTGTAACTACCGTTAGTGATGTTGTAAGCTACTGTTAGAGAGATTGCTAGCTTTCGTTAGTGAGATTTTAGCAACCGTTAGTGATGTTGTTAGCTACTTTTAGAGAGATTGTTAGCTATCGTTAGTGAGATTGTTAGCTATTGTTACAGAGATTGTTAGATTTCGTTAGTGAGATTGTTTGCTTTCGTTAATGAGACTGAAGCTACCGTTAGTGACGTTGTTAGCTACCGTTAGAGAGATTGTTAGCTATCGTCAGTGAGATTATTAGCTATCGTTAGAGAGATTGTTTGCTTTCGTTAGTTAGATTGTAGCTATCGTTAGTGAGATTGTGAGATATCGTTAGAGAGATTGTTTGCTTTTGTTAGTTAGATTGTAGCTACTGTTAGTGAGATTGTTAGCTTTCGTTAGTGAGAGTGTAACTACCGTTAGTGATGTTGTTAGCTGCTGTCAGTGAGATTGTTAGCTATCGTTAGTGAGAGTGTAACTACCGTAAGTTATGTTGTTAGCTACTGTTAGTGAGATTGTTAGCTTTCGTTAGTGAGATTGTAGCTACCGTTAGTGATGTTGTTAGCTACCGTTAGAGAGATTGTTAGTTATCGTTAGTGAGATTGTTAGCTATTGTTACAGAAATTGTTAGCTTTCGTTAGTGAGATTGAAGTTAGAGAGATTGTTTGCTTTCCTTAGTTAGATTGTAGCTACCGTTAGTGAGATTATTAGATATCGTACGTGGGATTGTTAGCTATCGTTAGGGAGATTTCATGGTATCGTTAGTGAGATTGTTAGCTTTCGTTAGTGAGAGTGTAACTACCGTTAGTGATGCTGTTAGCTACTGTAAGTGAGATTGTGAGCTTTCTTTAGTGTGATTGTAGCAACCGTTAGTGATGTTGTTAGCTACTGTTAGAGAGATTGTTAGCTATCATTAGTGAGATTGTTAGCTGTTGTTACAGAGATTGTAATATTTCGTAAGTGAGTTTATTAGATTTCGTTAGTGAGATTGAAGCTACCGTTAGTGACGTTGTTAGCTATCGTCAGTGAGATTGTTAGCTATCGTTAGAGAGATTGTTAGCTTTCGTGAGTTAGATTGTAACTATCGTTAGTGAGATTGTTAGATATCGTAAGTGGGAGTGTTAGCTTTCGTTAGAGAGATTGTTAGCTATCGCTTTTGCGATTGTAGATATCATCAGAGAGATTGTTAGCTTTCGTTATTGAGGTTGGTAGCTTCCGTTAGTGAGATTATTAGCTATCGTTAGAGAGATTGTTAGCTTTCGTTAGTGAGATTGTTAGCTATCGTTAGAGAGATTGTTAGCTGTCGTGAGAGAGATTGTTAGCTTTCGTTAGTGAGATTGTAGCTACCGTTAGTGATGTTGTTAGCTACTCTTTGCGATATTGTTAGCTATCGTTAGTGTGATTTTTAGCTATCGTTAGAGAGAGTGTTAGCCTTTGTTAGTGAGATTGTAGCAACCGTTAGAGAAAGTGTTAGCTATCGTTAGTGAGATTGTAGCTAATGCTTATGAGATTGTTAACTATCATAAGTGAGAGTGTTAGCTATCGTTAGTGAGATTGTAGCTATTGCTTCTGAGATTGTTAGCTATCATTAGTGAGATTGTTAGCTATCGTTAGAGAGATTGTTATCTTTCGTTAGTGAGA
The DNA here is from genome assembly GCA_029582155.1 of Panopea generosa. Classification (NCBI taxonomy): domain Eukaryota; kingdom Metazoa; phylum Mollusca; class Bivalvia; order Adapedonta; family Hiatellidae; genus Panopea; species Panopea generosa. Next base: position 16,070,944 of record CM055901.1, on the reverse strand, counting down.
TTGTAGCTATCGTTAGAGAAATTGTTCGCTATCGCAATTTCGATCGTAGCTATCGTCAGTGAGATTGTTAGCTTGCGTTAGCAAGATTGTAGCTACCGTTAGTGAGATTGTTAGATATAGCTAGTGAGTTTGTTAACTATCTTTTGTGAGGTTATTAGATATCTCTAGTGAGGTTATAAGTATATCAGATGAGGTTTTTATATATCTCCTGTGAAGATATTAAATATATCATGTGATGTTGTTTGCTACCATTTGTGACGAGGTTAGCTGTCTCTAATGAAGTTGTTGACTGTATGATGTTTAGTTGTTTTTTTATCTTTAGTAAGGTTGTAAGTTATCTTTTGCCAGTATATTAGATAGGTCATGCGATGGTATCAGCTATCTCTAATAAGACTGTCAGCTGTTGCTATTGGGGTTGTTACCTTTAGCTAGTGATACTTTTTCCTATCGCAAGCTGGGTTGTAACATATCGCCAGTGAGGTTGTTACCTATCGCTAGTGAGGTTATTAGCTATCGCTAGTGAGGGTGATAGCTATCGCTAGTGAGGTCGTTAGCTATCGCTAGTGAGGCTGTTAACTATCGCTAGTGAGGTTGTTAGCTATCGCTAGTGGGGTTGTAAGCTATCGATAGTAAGGTTGTAAGCTATCGCTAGAGAGGACGTTAGCTATAGCCAGTGAGGTTGTTACCCATCGCCAGTGAGGTTGTTACCTATTGCTAGACGGGCTGTTTCCTAACACTAGTGATGCTGTTACCTATCGCTAGTGAGGCTGTTACCTATCGCCAGTGAGATTGTTATCAATCACTAGTGATGCTGTTACCTAACACTAGCGATGCTGTTACCTATCGCTAGTGAGGCTGTTACATATCGCTAGTGAGATTGTTATCACTCACTAGTGATGCTGTTACCTAACACTAGCGATGTTGTTACCTATCGCTAGTGAGGCTGTTACCTATCGCTAATGAAACTGTTGCATATCGCCAGTGAGGCTGTTACATATCGCCAGTGAGGTTGTTACCTATTGCTAGTGAGGAATAGCTATCGCTTATGAGGTTGTTAGGTATAATTGCTAGTGAGGTTGTTAGCTTTTGCTAATGAGGTTGATACCTTTCGCTGGTGATGCTCATACCTATCGCTAGTAATGGGGTTATCTATCGCTATTGATGTTGTTAACTATTGCTAATGAAGCTGTTACCTATCGCTAGTGAGGTTGTTACCTTCCGCTAGTGTTGTTGTTACCTATCGCTAGTGAGGAATAGCTATCGCTAATTAGGTTGTTACCTATCGCTAGTGAGGCTGTTACCTATCGCCAGTAAGGCTGTTATCTACTGCTAGTGTGGTTGTTACCTATCGCTAGTGAGGAATAGCTATCGCTAATTAGGTTTTTACCTATCGCTAGTGAGGCTGTAACCTATCGCCAGTAAGGCTGTTACCTATCGCTAGTGTGGTTGTTACCTATAGCTAGTGAGGAATAGCTATCGCTAGAAAGGCTGTTACCTACCGCTAGTGTGGTTGTTACCTATCGCTAGTGAGGAATAGCTATCGCTAATTAGGTTGTTACCTATCGCTAGTGAGGCTGTAACCTATCGCCAGTAAGGCTGTTACCTATCGCTAATGTGGTTGTTACCTATAGCTAGTGAGGAATAGCTATCGCTAGTAAGACTGTTACCTACCGCTAGTGTGGTTGTTACCTATCGCTAGTGACGAAAAGCTATCGCTAGTGAGGCTGAAACCTACCGCAGTTGTGGTTGTTACCTATTGCTAGTGCGGAATAACTATCGCTAATTAGGTTGTTACCTATTGCTAGTGAGGCTGTTACCTATCGCCAGTAAGGCTGTTACCTATCGCTAGTGAGGTTGTTATCTATCGCTAGTGTGGTTGTTATTTATCACTAGTAAAGTTGTTAGCTATTGCTAGTGAGGTCATTAACTGTTAGCGCTAATGAGGTTGTAGCTATCGCTAGTGAGACTGTTTCCTATCGCTAATGAGGCTGTTACCTATCGCCAATGGGGTTGTAAGCGTTTTTTTTGTGAGGTCGTAACATGTAGCTTTCTCTAGTGAAGTTGTAGCTATATCTACTTACGATGTAATTATCTCTAATGAGGTTGTTAGCTTATCTAGTGAGGCTGTAGCTATCTCAAGTAAGTTTGTTAGTTATCTCTAGTGAGATTGTTACATGTAGCTCTATCTAGTGATGTTGTTAGCTATATCTAGTGAGTTTGTTAGCTATTTCTAGTGATGTTGTTAGCTTTATCTAGTGAGGCTGTAGCTTCCTTAATTGAGGTTGTAAGATATGTCTAGCGAGTTTGTTAATTATTTCTAGTGAGATTGTTAGCTATATCTAGTGAGGATGTTAGCTATATCTAGTGAATTTTTTAGCTATCTCTGGTGAGGTTGTTAGCTTTATCTAGTGAGTTTGTATCTATATCTAGTGAGGCTGTAGCTATCTCTAGTGAGGTTGTTAGCTATCTCTAGTGAGTTTGTTAGCTATCTCTAGTGAGGCTGTAGCTATCTCTAGTGAGGTTGTTAGCTATATCTAGTAAGGTTGTAAGCTATATCTAATGAGGCTGAAGCTATCTCTAGTGAGGTTGTGGCTATCTCTAGTGAGGTTGTTAGATATATCTAGTGAGGTTGTTAGCTATCTCTAGTAAGGCTCTAGCTATCTCTAGTGAGGTTGTTAGCTTTATCTAGTGAGGCTGTAGCTATCTCTATTGAGGCTGTAGCACTCTCTAATGAGGTTGTTAGCTATCTCTAGTGAGTTTGTTAGCTTACTCTAGTGAGGCTGTAGCTTTCTCTAGTGAAGTTGTTAGCTATATCGAGTGAGGTTGTTAGCTATCTCTAGTGAGGCTGTAGCTATCTCTAGTGAGGTTTTTAGCCATAACTAGTAAATTTGTAATCTATCTCTAGTGAGGTTGTAAGCTTTTTATAGTGAGGTGGTAGCTATATCTAGTGAGGCTGTAGCTATCTCTAGTGAAGTTGCTAGCTATATCTAGTGAAGTTGTTAGCTATATCTAGTGACGTTGTTAGCTATATCAAGTGAGGTTGTTAGCTATCTTTAGTAAGGTTGTTAGCTATATCTAGTGAGGTTGTTAGCTATCTCTAGTGAGGCTGTAGCTATCTTTAGTGAGGTTGTTAGCTATATCTAAAGAATGTGTTAGCTATCTCTAGTGAGGTTATTAGCTTTATCTAGTGAGGTTGTAGTTATATCTAGTGAGGTTGTTAGCTATCTCTAGTGAGGTTGTTAGCTTTCTCTAGTGAGTTTGTTAGTTGTCTCTAGTGAAATTATTAGCTCTATCTAGTGAGGTTGTTACTTATATCTAGTGAGTTTATTAGCTATCTTTTGTAAGGATTTTAGCTATATCTCAACAGATTGTTAGCTATATAAAGCGATGTTGTTATCTATCTCAAATGAGGATGTTAGCTTTCTTTTCTGAGAATTTTAGATTTCACATGCGATGTTGTGAGTTTAATAGCTGTCTCTACTGAAGTTGTTAACTATATCCTGTGGAGTTGTTGTTTATCTCTAGTTAGCCTGTTAGCTATCTCTTGTGAGATGTTAGTTAGTTCATGCGATGTTGTTAGCTATCGCTAGTGAGTGTATTTGCTATCTCTCACTCTGTATGTACAAAAACAACATACTGGCATAAAAATATCAACATATGAATATAACGATAAAACATAAAACCTTGACAGTTTTAAGTTTCCATGCTCACTTGGTGATTCCTTGCGACATAGATGTGTTACAACGGTCATACTCGTTGGGTAGTGGCGGTGTTTCAGTTAAAACAATAGTATGGATATTTCCAGAATGCATTCTTTCGCTCTGGGCCTCTCTGTATTTCACCATGCTGACATTGAAACATTATCCAGCAAACATAAAAGCAATTTCCTAGCAAAATATCAATCGTCAATATCATTTTTTATATAATCGTAAGCCTTATTAGATAAAACAGGCGTAATTTTAAAGTTATTTCTCAAATGTAAAACTGTAAACACTGTAACTGAAGACCAGCTGGTAAATGATTAAAGATTGGTGGGTTGCATTGCGTCTCAAAGAAATAAACTATTGAGAGTGGTAAATGCCTTTAAATGGCTACTGGTCGTCTGGCATCATTTATTAAAGGCCTGAACCGATTAGCTCACTCGATAGCACGTCTGTCTATCAATCCAGCGGTCGTGATTCGAATCATCGCCCGGCTACAGCCTCCGTAATAGTTAATGTTGATATACGACATTGTGTCTCATTACAATTCGTCTTTCACCTCTAATGGAAGTGGGAAAGTTAGTTAGTTACTTGCCGAGACGGGGTTATGTGTGCTCGAATACTGGTTAACCTCAAGGATCTTAGGAAACAATGGTTAGGTTAACTGAGCATCTGTTACCCCTCGATGGCATAAAATGACGCTAAATATTCAATCAATCAATCAGTTGTTAAGGTAGATTATCCATCCAACTTTTTCAATCCATATTATCTCTCATAATCTCTCATAACGTTTTGATATGTATGTACATATTATATTTACTATACAACTATTTAATTGTGAAATCGTAGGTAGAAGTGAACATCTGATGTATTGATTGATTGATTGCTTGAATATTTATTTTACATATATTTCGTATATATTAACTGATGTAGATTATATAAGTGTTGATGAAAACTAAACACATCAACAAGAACACAACCTATAAAAGCTATGATAAATATATCTGGAAGCTAAAAATACGACATAATAGGGACGGATCACCACTTATAGAAGAATCAGGTGTATGTTAAATCAAAGTAATTTGAAATTTACATGTTGCATGGTAGAGTAAATAGCTTGATAAGTATCATTAACAACTCGAAAAATGAAATAGTATAGTACAGACCCTAAACCTCTCAAGTATCCCAATTGCACGCACACGGAGTGCACTCAGAGTGTAAACGGAGCGCGAACGTAGCGCAGACGGAGCGTGAACGGAGCGCAGATTGAGCGCTGACGGAGCGGAAATGGACCGTTGGCGAACGCTAGATTTTGAATAATAAACGCACTCCTGAACGTATGAAATAAATCGAGTGCACGCAGATACCCTGAGTGCACTCAGATGCGCAGTATAAGCGCTATACGCTAGACACAGTAAGATAACTGATAACTAAACTATTCGTGCGCTACTGAGTGTTCTCGTTCATTCGGATACACTCTTTCTTCATTATTTGAGCGTGAAGTCAATAATCAAAATCGAGATAAATAAGAAATTTTCTGTTCACATAAATATAAACCATGTAGTATATATAAATGTTTTTTGGTATAACGCATGATAAAACTAATTTTGGTCAATAATTTGTCAATTATATCAATAATATCAATATTTAACTAATCAATATAATAAAGTTTTAAAACCTATTATACAATAGACAACACATCAATGGTTATCTACGCTTTCAAGGCCAATTTAGTTGCACATTTAAATATGATTTGGTTTGCGCAACAAAAATATAAATAAATTTATATATTATGTAAATAACAATTCGAAAATATGTAATATGAAATCACTATTTGCCTTGCTATTTCGATATAAATTAGTTATAAAACATACAGAACATATATTTCAATTGGATTTAAGCGTATGCAGCTCTAAACATGCATTTGTGAATCAAACAAAACATAGATATGCGAAAAATTATATGATTATGATTCCATTTGTTTGAGTTTTTTGGCAAAATAAAAATTACCCATTATCAATTCCATTTGGAGTTTTATAGTTTTATATTTTCCCCAAACATAGTTACACCGAGTCTGTGCTTAGTTGTGAAAAAAATGTACGTTTAAACTGTTATATTGCAATTAAAGTGAAAACAGAATACTCGTGCACATCTCATTAAATAATGCAAATAATAGTACCAAATTAATATCATTCTAAAATATAATGTTGGTCAGTAGTGCAGTGGATAGAGCGTGGCTTCAGACGGCAGAGGTCGCGAGTTTGGCCCCGCGTGCTCTACCCTATGAAACACAATTCTTTACCAGATCTAATAAAGGAATGCACTGGAGAATGATATGCATAAGCTCCGGGATTACTTCACAGTCAAGCTAAATTAAATTAATGTAAAATAAATGTATGTATGTCAAAACAACACGACAGGCCGAACTAACACGATAGACACAGGAAATAAAGACTAGAAAACCCAAATTTCTAGGTGACCTTTTGTCATTTGTGATTTGAGGTGGTGATTTTATATTGCCTTAAGAACATTAGAAAGGGGACAGCTTTTGATAATACGGATGGTTTAAATAAACAAAAAAGAACATATATTCACTGCCTATAAAATAGTAAATATATTGATTTCCTACAAAATCGATACGCCTATCCACGTGCACGTAAGCAAGTAACAATTTACCCCATATAAAAGCTGTGACAAGGGGCAACATGTAAGAAATAACAACAATAATAATAATTATAATAGTAATAGTAATAACGATAATAGTAATGATTATAAAGAAGAAAAAAAATACTAAGGTAATTAAAAAAAAAAAATTAATAATAATAATAGCAATCAAATAATAACAATAATAATTCTTATAATAATAAAGATAAAAAGTATAAAAAGTAATATTAATAATAAAAGCAAAACTCTACGATAATATTGATAATAATAATAATGATAATAATAAAAAATAATAGTGGTTGTAATAAAAAAAATAAAAAGTATAAAAAGTAATATTAATAATAAAAGCAAAATTTTACGATAATATTGATATTAATAATTATTAATAATGATAATAAAATGCAACGATAATCATGATAATAATATAAATAATAAATAGTAATAATAATGATGATAATAATAATATTATGAAAAAATCTGCATTTTTTTTAGTATTGATTTTGACTATATATTTCTTGTTCAATCACATGTCGTCTGTTAAATTAAGATGCATTAATCTGGCACAAATTATAATCAAAATACACGCACGCACGTATCCAATATAAAAACTGCGACAAATCAAGAAATCAATATATATATATATATATATATATATATATATATATATATATATATATATATATATATATATATTAATAACAGATCCAATGATAATAATATTAAAAAAAAATAAAACAAATAATAATAATACAAATAAAATACTACATTTTCATTAGTTTTAGAATTGTAGGATTGTTTTTATCTTGTGAAATTAACAATTCTGATTTTTAGTTTTATCTGTTTTTAATCAGAAGATATGCTGAAATTTATCTCCTGCAGATTGGGAATGTAATTGACCCACGGGACAAATGACAGATAATTAACGGACAAAACCTGCAAACTCTCAAATATGTTCGTAATTTTTAATAAATGCATTTGTTACGAAAAATAAAACAACTAAATCGTAAGTATAATGCTCATGCATGCACGTCGTTTTTTTTTTGTTTTAAATTTATTTATTTTACATCAAAAGTCAAGATCCAGAATGCCAGCTGTGGTAAATTGACAGCTCTGAGTACACATCCCTTAATACGTGTATGTCACACTCTCTACCATTCACTCAGTACTGGTTATATTTTATACCGTGGGGGTTTCGTTTTGTTAATTTAATGATATTAATACCATGGGTTTACATACTAAAGTATCGTTCTGAAACGTCGTCGTCGTAATTTTTTCTTTACCCTCGCACTTTGATCTGTGTCATTTTGACAAGCAGGATGAGCTGATTAAATTACCACTGGACAGCATCGGCAGAGTCGCTACTTCCCCCGGTGCTGCACCACTGGCTGGATAAGACGTTAACGTAGATAGGTCGCTTATGGTCGCAGTCGATTGATGAAGATGAAGGTTTGGAATAATCTTTTTCTAGTTGTTGAAGTAATTGTCTTGAAGGCTATTGATTATGGTTCCAAGTCGGCTGAATTCCCGTTATGGAGCTGAAGTCCCTATATGAGTGATGTCATTATGTTGTATGCTGTACCGCTGGTTATTGGTCTCTTGTTGACATCAAAACAATCTTGTCTAGGGTCACGTTAAAAGCATAAAATTGATGAAATTTTAAAAAAAAAATCTCTACCAATCACCTAAAGCAAAGACATCCGTTGCTGTATAACATCATTTCCATAGATTTTTAAATAATCATCCTATACGTGTTGACACACTTTGAAGGCTGGAGCTCCGGTAAACACGTCCTTCCACTTCGGCAGCCGCTTGTAGAGTCAATGTCGTTCTGAAACCTCGAATAACCAATACCTTAAATGAATCAGTTTGATTTATTGTTAAATGGCTGGCAGTTTTTCTTATATCTTTTCTTTTCAATCACATACTGCGGGGTCAATTAAGATTCGTCCATTTGGCACTAATTACAATCAAACTGAAAGCATCCGCAGAGTTCTTCCGTGGTCAATAGACCGGTAAGTCACCGCTTTGGCGTATAATTTAATTGACATGGCTCTCACTGGCATGTGACATAACGTAATTAACACCACGGGTGTCTGTATTGCTACGTGTCATATAAGTATCGGTATAGCACAGTGGGTATATTTTCAAACAAGTTTAATATAGTTTGTATCTTAAATAATATATTAACGTGAATCATACTAGCAGTAAGAAAAAATTAATCTGAGAAACACTGAAAAAAGTTAATTTCAGGTATATTTATATACATAATGATAACGAAAATATTTATTAAATCTTATAATATCAGAATATCTTTTTTTAAGTTTAGTGAAGCCACATTTAGACTCAAATCGAGGAAAACACTACAAGATTATTATTTTTCAAAAATCATTTATTATTTTATATGTCAAATCCCATCGCACGAATTATTATAAATTTTTCATCACCCATGCAGTGCATAATTTGATTATAAAGCTGATTTTAGTTTGAACTTTGACAAAACCCAGTGACATATCCACATATTGTTAGGTCACTGTTTATACTGATCAGATGAATGGATTACTTTTAATCCAAAGATGTATAAGCGGTTTTGAATTATTTATAACAATTACAATATATTTAGTTTATGTCGATGATGTATCTGTAAATTTTGTGGACAACTTTTTTTGCTTTTATGTAACAAACGGTTAACGGTATATCAAAGAAGTTACTGACGCAAACACATTTCGGTATGGAAAGTAGAAGTCGGTAGAACGTGCGATATTCTTTGATCACACAGACAACTGATCACATATCAAAATAAAGACTCTTCCGTTAATCTTCCCTACTATCAGTAATGGTTTATCTGAAATTAACAACCTTTCACCCAGCGGGTGACACAATATGTAGACAAACAATCGGATTATGAATTCAATTACCATGACTAAATCCCATGGATACATTTTGTTTATTGCTCCATTTTAACAGCTTAAGTTAAAAAGTCAATACGGAATCATTTTAAGAGTTGAGATGTTGCGATTGGTTATGGGCCGGAAATTGAACTGAGCGGACTGAACGTTGAGTGATCGCTGAACGAACGAGACGAACGTTGAGAGGAGTATAAAATAAAGATAGTATACATCGCTCGTGAGCGAATACTTGCGTTTGTGAGTGCATTAAAGTAACCGCACTTAATCGAGTGCTAGCAAACGGAGCGTAAACGGAGTGCAAACGGAGCACAAACTGAGCGCGAACGGTGTACAAACTGAGCGCAAACGGAGTGCAATTATGGGGTACTTGAGCGGATCAGAGGAAACAGATTCGTGTATGCTGGCATGAAAAGGGCACGACAGTTATATAATACAAGAATATGACCAATAGATAGATTGATTGATTGAATATTTAGCGTCATTTTTATGCAATCGAGCGCTAGCAGACGATCGGTTAACCTAATCACTGTTTCCTGGGATCCTAAAAGGTTAACCAGTACTCGAGCACACCCTATCTCCGCAAGTACCTGATAACTTCCCACTTGAATCAGCGGCAAAAATCGAATGATAATGAGACACAATGTCGTATATCAATCACCAAGAAAACTGTTGCCAGGCGAGGATTCGAGCTCACAACCCCTGGATTGATAGTAAGGCGCGTAACCGACTGAGCTAATCGGGCCCGGCATGGCTAATATTTCAAACACATGGAATATTATGTATGGAATATCCAGTTGAATTAATGTGGTAAGACCTCATAATGAATTTCTATAAAGTAGAACCGTCGTCGTTTCGCGATTACTTGACAAACATTTTCACATAAAATGTTTCGACCAAGCAGAGTTCGAACCAATGACCTCAGCGGTGAATGATATATTACACGACATCGCCATAGACCACTGGGTCACGGATCGAGGAACCTCCTGAAGGAAAGGAATCGTGTAGGCGGGAGCCAAGCCATGAAATATTAATGCTTTACAGTCATGGTGCACGTAGTATAGATAAGGATTGAAGCTAAAATATGAACTAGTACGACCAGGGCACACCACGAAGTGTGGAAGTAAATACTTAATTATCAAAAAGCCAGTAATACGGCTAGGTGGCGGGTTAGCTGTTCCATTCAGTACATTAAACACTGACGCTAAAATACGTCAGAAAGAGGCTGTAGCATTTATTGTATGTTACTGTACGACAAGCAGATTGATGTTTAGATTATGATGAAGTAAAACATATACTGGATGGAATTTAACAAATGTTAAATTGAAGTTACCGTCCAAGATTTTCTTGCCTGAATAAACTCACGGAATTTAATTAAACATCTTTATAATAGCTGAAGTCAGCCACTGTAGTTAACATGATAAATGATAGACAATGTAAAATACAAGTTATCATTTGTTATATTTCAAGTTAAATATCTAGTATCTGTACTTTGTTGATTAATAAAGCTTTCACAACAACACATACCATAGGAAGCATTTCTTAATATCTAAAATTGAAACTGTTAAACTGCATTTAATCATTAACAGGTATATTGGTCACTGTGTATGTTCAAACACAGACTTCAGAGTGTATATTTTTCTTGTTGACAGATATGGGGCCTTTGTCACTTTTTTCCGTCATATTATGATCATTGTAGTCGAACGTCGTCACTATTATGATCATCGTGGCCGTGTCCCGTCACTATCTTTCTGTCATATTTTGACAATCGTGGTCGATTGTCGTCTCTATCTTAATGTCTTATCATGATCCCCGTGGCCTAACCCCTTCACTATCTTTTCGTCATATTATGACCAGCGACGTCGATTGTCGTCACTGTCTTTTTGTCATTGTGATCTTGCCCCGTCTCTATCTTACTGTCATATTATAACCATCGTGCCATTGTCTCGTCACTATCTTTCTATCATATTATAACCATCGTAGTATTGCCCGGTCACTATCTTTCCGACATATTATAATCATCGTGGATTTGTCCCGTCACTATCTTTCTGTCATATTATAATTATACTCATCGTGGTCTTGCCCCGTCACTATATTTTTATCATATTATGAGCATCATGGCCTTGCCACGTCACTATCTTTCTGTCATATTACAACCATTGTGGTCTTGTCCCGTCTTTACCTTTCTCTCATATTATAACCATCGTGCTCTTGTCTCGTCACTACCTTTCTGTCATATAATAACCATCGTAGTCTTGCCCAGCCACAATCTTTCTGTCATATTATAATCAGCGTGGTCTTACCCCGTCACTATTATTCTGTCATATCATAATTACCGTAGTCTTGCCCGGCCACAACCTTTCTGCTATATTATAACCAGCGTGGTCTTACCCCGTCACTATCTTTCTGTCGTATTAAAATCATCGTGGTATTGCCTCTTCACTATCTTCCTGTCATAGTCGTCCTACTGTCACTATCGTTTCTATGTTTTGTCACTGCCATGCTGTTATAGCTTTTCTATCGTCTCTATGCTTCGTCACTTTTGTATTTTCATACAACTGGTCATCGCGGATAACTTCGATGTCTCCACTTTTGATAGTTCCAGCATAATACGTCGTTTGAGAGACTAGGCGATGACTGGGCTAGTAATTCATACAGACACGATTAATTCAGAGCATAAATAAACACACAGTTTAATGACCTCGTATTCAAATTCTCAGGAGGACGAATCATCATACAGTTATCAACAAATAATTCCTTTGATTTTGTCTGTGATGCATATCTATTCGATGATTTACTGCATAATAATGTTATTTAAATGTTTAATTAATATCAACGTACATTAACGGTAAGCTGAATAAGGGTGAGTAAATAGTTCCATGATTTTTAAAAAAAATCTATCATTAAATACGACGTACGTTTTATGTAGCTGTGTGTTTTCAATAGCATAGTTTATCTTGGTATGAATACTTGCATAGTTTTAATCTAATGTACCTTGACCAATTTACACATAACTTAGTTTGATGCAAACAGGGCTTTTCAAAAAATTTTAACCTTGTATGCAGATGAATTTCCTTCATTGTCGAATCCATTCCGTGACGTTACATTAACAATAAAAATATCACACAAATGTAACTGGGAATTCCTGAAACTTCAAAACTTTTAAATTCAAATGTCCCTATGCGTCAAACGTCCTTACTTTTATGAGTTACCTCCGATAAGTTATTCCCCCGTCGCTGCAACAGTGTCGTCACGGAATTGTTTCGACGAAGGCGGAAATTCCCTGAAAGAGTGCATAAATAGCTGAATAACTTTTGCAAAGTGGAGCAAATTTGAAAATCATCGAGTGTAATAGACAAATGTAAGTGAACTCCCTATAATTAAATTACAAAAAAGTCTCTTTGAGAATCTTAAAAGTGGGTGGCATTTCAGCGCGTAAAGGTAATTCATTGTAACAAATAAATGCTTAAAAAATCTTTAGGAGTCAATATATGTCATATACCAGAAGGATACATTTCGACGAAATTTAATATATAGGTTAATGACATAAACAGGAAGCTTTGGGTTGGTTTTGAGATAAATATGGTCAAGGACAAGATCACTGTTATTAAACATTTTAAAACATATTTTCGCTAAGTATCTTTGTCATTTTAATAAATATTTTTCAAACTCTAAATATATTTATTTTACTGGCAAACAATCATTTATAATGCTACTGTTTGTTACGAGTGCATATTTGTTCACTGTGTTGCAATCCTTGTTTATAAAGAATGATGAATATCAAGGATTTAACTTTGTCAAAACGGGGTCTCAAATCATATTGAATGCTAGCCTCGTCACTACAGCAAATACATCAATGGGGACTATTGAAATCACAAATTATTTGGACAGGTGTGACACAGTTGAGCGAGCAGTCTATCCACCAAATGCTTGATAAGCATGTTTCACGTGCAAAGTGTGTCATTGACGGTCGAGTGTACTTTATATATGTATGCTATTAAACCATATATAATTAAATCGTGCATTAAAACACCGTTTTTATCAAGTAACTCAAGTTTAGAAAAGTGTTAATATTGTGTGACTTGTGTTATTTTATGAGTTGTTTTGATATGTCGTTTAAGGTGTGTTGCAATATTTTCCATCATGTGTCATTCGTGGAACATTTAAATATTGTATGACAAGTGTCATATCACTGTGTCCCATGTGTTAGTTTGAGAATGTTGTATTGCTAAGTGATATGTGCCGTTTTAGGAAAGTGTTGCTACTGACTCTGAAAGTGTTAGTTACGTGTACCAAGGTAATTTTCAAGGAGGATGTGCTCGGTTTTTGAGCAGTTGGAATTATTAGACAAGAGTTGGTTAGACACTTACTGAATTTGGATAAATAGGAATTTAAAAATACCGCTACCGTAAGACCCTTTTATTTTTAGTTGCGTGAAGTTGGCTATGAGATCGGCAATCGGAGATCAACATTCAATACAGATCCAGGTCTGAGATCGTAGATCAACATTAAAAAAAAAAGTCAAAATTTGAATAACGACCCAGGTCTGCAATCGTAGATCGACATTCAAAATAAAATCTAAAATACGGACAGAAATTGAATACAGACCCAGGTCTGAGATCGTAGATCAACATTCAAAATAAAAGTCTGAATTTGAATACAGACCCAGGTCTGAGATCGTAGATCAACATTCAAAATAAAAGTTAAAAGACGGACAGAACTTGAATACAGATCCAGGTCTGAGATCGTAGATCAACATTCAAAATAAAAGTCGGAATTTGAATACCGACCCAGGTCTGCAATCGTAGATCGACATTCAAAATAAAATTAAAAATACGCACAAAATTTGAATGCAGATCCAGGTCTGAGATCGTAGATCGACATTCAAAATAAAATCTAAAATACGGACAAAACTTGAATACAGACCCAGGTCTGCAATCGTAGATCGACATTCAAAATAAAAGTTAAAAATACGGACAAAATTTGAATGCAGATCCAGGTCTGACATCGTAGATCAACATTCAAAATAAAAGTTAAAAGACGGACAGAACTTGAATACAGACCCAGGTCTGAGATCGTAGATCAACATTCAAAATAAAAGTCGGAATTTGAATACCGACCCAGGTCTGCAATCGTAGATCGACATTCAAAATAAAATTAAAAATACGGACAAAATTTGAATGCAGATCCAGGTCTGAGATCGTAGATCGACATTCAAAATAAAATCTAAAATACGGACAAAACTTGAATACAGACCCAGGTCTGAGATCGTAGATCAACATTCAAAATAAAAGTCGGAATTTGAATAACGACCCAGATCTGCAATCGTAGATCAACATTCAAAATAAAATTAAAAATACGGACAAAATTTGAATGCAGATCCAGGTCTGACATCGTAGATCGACATTCAAAATAAAAGTTAAAAGACGGACAAAACTTGAATACAGACCCAGGTCTGCAATCGTAGATCGACATTCAAAATAAAAGTTAAAAGACGGAGTTAACTTGAATGCAGATCCAGGTCTGAGATCGTAGATCAACATTTAAAATAAAAGTCGGAATTTGAATACCGACCCAGGTCTGCAATCGTAGATCGACATTCAAAATAAAATTAAAAATACGCACAAAATTTGAATGCAGATCCAAGTCTGAGATCGTAGATCGTCATTCAAAATAAAATCTAAAATACGGACAAAACTTGAATACAGACCAAGGTCTGAGATCGTATATCAACATTCAAAATAAAAGTCAGAATTTGAATAACGACCCAGATCTGCAATCGTAGATCAACATTCAAAATAAAATTAAAAATACGCACAAAATTTGAATGCAGATCCAGGTCTGACATCGTAGATCGACATTTAAAATAAAAGTTAAAAGACGGACAAAACTTGAATACAGACCCAGATCTGCAATCGTAGATCGACATTCAAAATAAAAGTTAAAAGACGGAGTTAACTTGAATGCAGATCCAGGTCTGAGATCGTAGATCAACATTCAAAATAAAAGTCGGAATTTGAATACCGACCCAGGTCTGCAATCGTAGATCGACATTCAAAAATAAAATTAAAAATACGGACAAAATTTGAATGCAGATCCAGGTCTGACATCGTAGATCAACATTCAAAATAAAAGTTAAAAGACGGACAGAACTTGAATACAGACCCAGGTCTGAGATCGTAGATCACCATTCAAAATAAAAGTCGGAATTTGAATACCGACCCAGGTCTGCAATCGTAGATCGACATTCAAAATAAAATTAAAAATACGGACAAAATTTGAATGCAGATCCAGGTCTGAGATCGTAGATCGTCATTCAAAATAAAATCTAAAATACGGACAAAACTTGAATACAGACCCAGGTCTGAGATCGTAGATCGACATTCAAAATAAAAGTCGGAATTTGAATAACGACCCAGATCTGCAATCGTAGATCAACATTCAAAATAAAATTAAAAATACGGACAAAATTTGAATGCAGATCCAGGTCTGACATCGTAGATCAACATTCAAAATAAAAGTTAAAAGACGGACAAAACTTGAATACAGACCCAGGTCTGCAATCGTAGATCGACATTCAAAATAAAATCTAAAATACGGACAGAAATTGAATACAGACCCAGGTCTGAGATCATAGATCAACATTCAAAATAAAAGTCGGAATTTGAATACCGACCCAGGTCTGCAATCGTAGATCGACATTCAAAATAAAAGTTAAAAGACGGACAGAACTTGAATGCAGATCCAGGTCTGAGATCGTAGATCAACATTCAAAATAAAAGTCGGAATTTGAATACCGACCCAGGTCTGCAATCGTAGATCGACATTCAAAATAAAATTAAAAATACGGACAAAATTTGAATGCAGATCCAGGTCTGACATCGTAGATCAACATTCAAAAAAAAGTTAAAAGACGGACAGAACTTGAATACAGACCCAGGTCTGAGATCGTAGATCAACATTCAAAATAAAAGTCGGAATTTGAATACCGACCCAGGTCTGCAATCGTAGATCGACATTCAAAATAAAATTAAAAATACGGACAAAATTTGAATGCAGATCCAGGTCTGAGATCGTAGATCGACATTCAAAATAAAATCTAAAATACGGACAAAACTTGAATACAGACCCAGTTCTGAGATCGTAGATCAACATTCAAAATAAAAGTCGAAATTTGAATACCGACCCAGATCTGCAATCGTAGATCAACATTCAAAATAAAATTAAAAATACGTCAAAATTTGAATTCAGATCCAGGTCTGACATCGTAGATCAACATTCAAAATAAAAGTTAAAAGACGGACAAAACTTGAATACAGACCCAGGTCTGCAATCGTAGATCGACATTCAAAATAAAAGTTAAAAGACGGAGTTAACTTGAATGCAGATCCAGGTCTGAGATCGTAGATCAACATTCAAAATAAAAGTCGGAATTTGAATAACGACCCAGATCTGCAATCGTAGATCAACATTCAAAATAAAATTAAAAATACGGACAAAATTTGAATGCAGATCCAGGTCTGACATCGTAGATCAACATTCAAAATAAAAGTTAAAAGACGGACAAAACTTGAATACAGACCCAGGTCTGCAATCGTAGATCGACATTCAAAATAAAAGTTAAAAGACGGACAGAACTTGAATACAGACCCAGGTCTGAGATCGTAGATCACCATTCAAAATAAAAGTCGGAATTTGAATACCGACCCAGGTCTGCAATCGTAGATCGACATTCAAAATAAAATTAAAAATACGGACAAAATTTGAATGCAGATCAAGGTCTGAGATCGTAGATCGTCATTCAAAATAAAATCTAAAATACAGACAAAACTTGAATACAGACCCAGGTCTGAGATCGTAGATCGACATTCAAAATAAAAGTCGGAATTTGAATAACGACCCAGATCTGCAATCGTAGATCAACATTCAAAATAAAATTAAAAATACGTCAAAATTTGAATGCAGATCCAGGTCTGACATCGTAGATCAACATTCAAAATAAAAGTTAAAATACGGACAAAACTTGAATACAGACCCAGGTCTGCAATCGTAGATCGACATTCAAAATAAAAGTTAAAAGACGGAGTTAACTTGAATGCAGATCCAGGTCTGAGATCGTAGATCAACATTCAAAATAAAAGTCATAATTTGAATACCGACCCAGATCTGCAATCGTAGATCAACATTCAAAATAAAATTAAAAATACGGACAAAATTTGAATGCAGATCCAGGTCTGACATCGTAGATCAACATTCAAAATAAAAGTTAAAAGACGGACAAAACTTGAATACAGACCCAGGTCTGCAATCGTAGATCGACATTCAAAATAAAAGTTAAAAGACGGACAGAACTTGAATACAGACCCAGGTCTGAGATCGTAGATCACCATTCAAAATAAAAGTCGGAATTTGAATACCGACCCAGGTTTGCAATCGTAGATCGACATTCAAAATAAAATTAAAAATACGGACAAAATTTGAATGCAGATCAAGGTCTGAGATCGTAGATCGTCATTCAAAATAAAATCTAAAATACGGACAAAACTTGAATACAGACCCAGGTCTGAGATCGTAGATCGACATTCAAAATAAAAGTCGGAATTTGAATAACGACCCAGATCTGCAATCGTAGATCAACATTCAAAATAAAATTAAAAATACGGACAAAATTTGAATGCAGATCCAGGTCTGACATCGTAGATCAACATTCAAAATAAAAGTTAAAAGACGGACAAAACTTGAATACAGACCCAGGTCTGCAATCGTAGATCGACATTCAAAATAAAATCTAAAATACGGACAGAAATTGAATACAGACCCAGGTCTGAGATCATAGATCAACATTCAAAATAAAAGTCGGAATTTGAATACCGACCCAGGTCTGCAATCGTAGATCGACATTCAAAATAAAAGTTAAAAGACGGACAGAACTTGAATGCAGATCCAGGTCTGAGATCGTAGATCAACATTCAAAATAAAAGTCGGAATTTGAATACCGACCCAGGTCTGCAATCGTAGATCGACATTCAAAATAAAATTAAAAATACGGACAAAATTTGAATGCAGATCCAGGTCTGACATCGTAGATCAACATTCAAAAAAAAGTTAAAAGACGGACAGAACTTGAATACAGACCCAGGTCTGAGATCGTAGATCAACATTCAAAATAAAAGTCGGAATTTGAATACCGACCCAGGTCTGCAATCGTAGATCGACATTCAAAATAAAATTAAAAATACGGACAAAATTTGAATGCAGATCCAGGTCTGAGATCGTAGATCGACATTCAAAATAAAATCTAAAATACGGACAAAACTTGAATACAGACCCAGGTCTGAGATCGTAGATCAACATTCAAAATAAAAGTCGGAATTTGAATACCGACCCAGATCTGCAATCGTAGATCAACATTCAAAATAAAATTAAAAATACGTCAAAATTTGAATGCAGATCCAGGTCTGACATCGTAGATCAACATTCAAAATAAAAGTTAAAAGACGGACAAAACTTGAATACAGACCCAGGTCTGCAATCGTAGATCGACATTCAAAATAAAAGTTAAAAGACGGAGTTAACTTGAATGCAGATCCAGGTCTGAGATCGTAGATCAACATTCAAAATAAAAGTCGGAATTTGAATACCGACCCAGATCTGCAATCGTAGATCAACATTCAAAATAAAATTAAAAATACGGACAAAATTTGAATGCAGATCCAGGTCTGACATCGTAGATCAACATTCAAAATAAAAGTTAAAAGACGGACAAAACTTGAATACAGACCCAGGTCTGCAATCGTAGATCGACATTCAAAATAAAAGTTAAAAGACGGAATTAACTTGAATGCAGATCCAGGTCTGAGATCGTAGATCAACATTCAAAATAAAAGTCGGAATTTGAATACCGACCCAGGTCTGCAATCGTAGATCGACATTCAAAATAAAATTAAAAATACGGACAAAATTTGAATGCAGATCCAGGTCTGACATGGTAGATCAACATTCAAAAAAAAGTTAAAAGACGGACAGAACTTGAATACAGTCCCAGGTCTGAGATCGTAGATCAACATTCAAAATAAAAGTCGGAATTTGAATACCGACCCAGGTCTGCAATCGTAGATCGACATTCAAAATAAAATTAAAAATACGGACAAAATTTGAATGCAGACCCAGGTCTGAGATCGTAGATCGATATTCAAAATAAAATCTAAAATACGGACAAAACTTGAATACAGACCCAGGTCAGAGATCGTAGATCAACATTCAAAATAAAAGTCGGAATTTGAATACCGACCCAGATCTGCAATCGTAGATCAACATTCAAAATAAAATTAAAAATACGTCAAAATTTGAATGCAGATCCAGGTCTGACATCGTAGATCAACATTCAAAATAAAAGTTAAAAGACGGACAAAACTTGAATACAGACCCAGGTCTGAATAAAGTTAAAAGACGGAGTTAACTTGAATGCAGATCCAGGTCTGAGATCGTAGATCAACATTCAAAATAAAAGTCGGAATTTGAATACCGACCCAGATCTGCAATCGTAGATCAACATTCAAAATAAAATTAAAAATACGGACAAAATTTGAATGCAGATCCAGGTCTGACATCGTAGATCAACATTCAAAATAAAAGTTAAAAGACGGACAAAACTTGAATACAGACCCAGGTCTGCAATCGTAGATCGACATTCAAAATAAAAGTTAAAAGACGGAGTTAACTTGAATGCAGATCCAGGTCTGAGATCGTAGATCAACATTCAAAATAAAAGTCGGAATTTGAATACCGACCCAGGTCTGCAATCGTAGATCAACATTCAAAATAAAATTAAAAATACGGACAAAATTTGAATGCAGATCCAGGTCTGACATCGTAGATCAACATTCAAAAAAAAGTTAAAAGACGGACAGAACTTGAATACAGACCCAGGTCTGAGATCGTAGATCAACATTCAAAATAAAAGTCGGAATTTGAATACCGACCCAGGTCTGCAATCGTAGATCGACATTCAAAATAAAATTAAAAATACGGACAAAATTTGAATGCAGATCCAGGTCTGAGATCGTAGATCGACATTCAAAATAAAATCTAAAATACGGACAAAACTTGAATACAGACCCAGGTCTGAGATCGTAGATCAACATTCAAAATAAAAGTCGGAATTTGAATACCGACCCAGATCTGCAATCGTAGATCAACATTCAAACTAAAATTAAAAATACGTCAAAATTTGAATGCAGATCCAGGTCTGACATCGTAGATCTACATTCAAAATAAAAGTTAAAAGACGGACAAAACTTGAATACAGACCCAGTTCTGCAATCGTAGATCGACATTCAAAATAAAAGTTAAAAGACGGAGTTAACTTGAATGCAGATCCAGGTCTGAGATCGTAGATCAACATTCAAAATAAAAGTCATAATTTGAATACCGACCCAGATCTGCAATCGTAGATCAACATTCAAAATAAAATTAAAAATACGGACAAAATTTGAATGCAGATCCAGGTCTGACATCGTAGATCAACATTCAAAATAAAAGTTAAAAGACGGACAAAACTTGAATACAGACCAAGGTCTGCAATCGTAGATCGACATTCAAAATAAAAGTTAAAAGACGGAGTTAACTTGAATGCAGATCCAGGTCTGAGATCGTAGATCAACATTCAAAATAAAAGTCGGAATTTGAATACCGACCCAGGTCTGCAATCGTAGATCGACATTCAAAATAAAATTAAAAATACGGACAAAATTTGAATGCAGATCCAGGTCTGACATCGTAGATCAACATTCAAAATAAAAGTTAAAAGACGGACAGAACTTGAATACAGACCCAGGTCTGAGATCGTAGATCAACATTCAAAATAAAAGTCGGAATTTGAATACCGACCCAGGTCTGCAATCGTAGATCGACATTCAAAATAAAATTAAAAATACGGACAAACTTTGAATGCAGATCCAGGTCTGAGATCGTAGATCGACATTCAAAATAAAATCTAAAATACGGACAAAACTTGAATACAGACCCAGGTCTGCAATCGTAGATCAACATTCAAAATAAAAGAGAAAAGACGGAGTTAACTTGAATGCAGATCCAGGTCTGACATCGTAGATCAACATTCAAAATAAAAGTTAAAAGACGGACAGAACTTGAATACAGATACAGGTCTGAGATCGTAGATCAACATTCAAAATAAAAGTCGGAATTTGAATACCGACCCAGGTCTGCAATCGTAGATCGACATTCAAAATAAAATTAAAAACACGGACAAAATTTGAATGCAGATCCAGGTCTGAGATCGTTGATCGACATTCAAAATAAAATCTAAAATACAGACAAAACTTGAATACAGACCCAGGTCTGAGATCGTAGATCAACATTCAAAATAAAAGTCGGAATTTGATTAACGACCCAGATCTGCAATCGTAGATCAACATTCAATGCAGATCCAGGTCTGAGATCGTAGATCAACATTCAAAATAAAAGTCGGAATTTGAATACAGACCCAAGTCTGAGATCGTAGATCGACATTCAAAATAAAAGTGAAAAGGCGGACAAAACTTTAATACAGACCTAGGTCTGAGATCGTAGATCAACATTCAAAATAAAAGTCGGAATTTGAATGTAGACCCAGGTCTGCATTCATAGATCGACATTCAAAATAAAATTAAAAACACGGACAAAATTTGAATGCAGATCCAGGTCTGACATCGTAGATCAACATTCAAAATAAAAGTCGGAATTTGAATAACGACCCAGATCTGCAATCGTAGATCAACATTCAAAATAAAATTAAAAATACGGACAAAATTTGAATGCAGACCCAGGTCTGAGATCGTAGATCAACATTCAAAATAAAAGATAAAAGACGGACAAAATTTAAATGCAGACCCAGTTCTGAGATCGTAGATCTACATTCAAAATAAAATCTAAAATACGGCAAAACTTGAATACAGACCCAGGTCTGAGATCGTAGATCAACATTCAAAATAAAAGTTAAAAGACGGACAGAACTTGAATACAGACCCAGGGCTGAGATCGTAGATCAACATTCAAAATAAAAGTCGGAATTTGAATACCGACCCAGGTCTGCAATCGTAGATCGACATTTAAAATAAAATTAAAAACACGGACAAAATTGGAATGCAGATCCAGGTCTGACATCATAGATCAACATTCAAAATAAAAGATAAAAGACGGACAAAATTTAAATGCAGACCCAGTTCTGAGATCGTAGATCTACATTCAAAATAAAATCTAAAATACGGCAAAACTTGAATACAGACCCAGGTCTGAGATCGTAGATCAACATTCAAAATAAAAGTTAAAAGACGGACAGAACTTGAATACAGACCCAGGGCTGAGATCGTAGATCAACATTCAAAATAAAAGTCGGAATTTGAATACCGACCCAGGTCTGCAATCGTAGATCGACATTTAAAATAAAATTAAAAACACGGACAAAATTGGAATGCAGATCCAGGTCTGACATCATAGATCAACATTCAAAATAAAAGTTAAAAGACGGACAAAACTTGAATACAGACCCAGGTCTCCAATCGTAGATCGACATTCAATATCAAAGTTAAAAGACGGAGTTAACTTGAATGCAGATCCAGGTCTGACATCTTAGATCAACATTCAAAATAAAAGTCGGAATTTGAATACCGACCCAGGTCTGAGATCGTAGATCAACATTCAAAATAAAAGATAAAAGACGGACAGAAATTGAATACAGACCCAGGTCTGAGATCGTAGATCAACATTCAAAATAAAAAAATTGACTGTCTTGTATATGCCATTTTAACTGTTAAAGTACCTTTCATTTGATATGACTTATCTCACACTAGGTGAGAAAGAGTCACTTTTAAAATGCAAACATAATCAATAAGTGGAATTATATTATTCAAGTTATTCAACAAATGAGTATAATATTGGCACACGATCACAGTCTACGGGCTAATTTATTTTATTAAAAAAATAACTTTTATTATTGTATTTGAGGTTATAACTTGCTTTTTGAACTTTATTCAACTTTAAATACTGATATACTTTCGTAATATCTTAATACTTGTGGGTTGCCATAACAGTACTATCGTTTAAAGAGAACTATAATAATATAATTTAAAATTTGTTAGCAAAAATGTCCCTTTTATTTTGTACGGTGTAGTTGACAGAGAGATCACAACGGCGATTGAGTGTAAGTGAATGTTTTTTTGGGGCATGTGTCGTATTGGCGTCAAATGTTCTGAAAAAGTAGAGGAATTATTTACCGGCCATTCACCGTGATTTAAACATATTTATCGAATTTTACTAGCTTTTAAATCAGCAGAAATTCTTTCCTTTCAATGATTTTAACTAACGTTCCTTGAAAATATGTACGTCATGCTTGCACAGGTCTTATATCTTATGTAACAACGAAACATTCTTAGAATGAATATTGAACATGCATTAAAAGTCTTATAGTTATGTAGAGATTTTTCTATTTGTTTGAAATGTACCACTTATATCTATTTGAGCAGTTTGTTACTCGCGTTCTGTCTTCTAGTATTCAAGTAAAATAACTCTTCAACACTGAGGGTAATCAAGATTAGGATTATGCTCAGTTACCGAAAGAAGAATATCTTAACTAACTTGAGTCTGCCATTTTACTTTATTCTATTATTACGCGGTTTTCATTTTATTATAACGTTAAACAACGTTCTTCTATTAATATTTTGTTCATGATATACAAGTATAATCTTTAAATCATCAATTTAAAGTTCTTAGGGGAGGAGTAAGGTAGCAAAAAAAAAAAGAAACACGAAAATACACTGTTTTCTGTTATAGTTGTAATTCCAAAATCTTCAAACGATAATCTCAAATCTGAGATTTTTCTCGAATGTTGATCTCCAATTGTTTCATATCGATATGAACGTTTTGCGACGTTGATGTCAGATTTGAACTTATTTTTGATGTTATTATTCGATCTAAAATTTTTTTAAATATGGATCTTCGATCGAAACTTCTATATCTGAAAGTCAATATTCGAACTGATCGTTGGAAATTCAGCTCCGACCTGGACATTTTAAATTTGTTCTCCATTCTGACCATTATAAATGACGCTTTTACGAATCGCAGACATGGAACTGTATTCAAATCCAACTTCTAACAATTACTGTGAATGCTGATGTACTTTTGTAGAACTATGTTTACAATATCACATGTCGAACTACTACATTAACATTTTAATATTGATTAAAGGTAAATGTTGATTTACGATCTCAAACCTGGCTTGTTTTTCTAATTACGACTGTATTACGGTCTGTATTCAACTTCTGTCTGTCTTTTAACATTAATTTTGAATGTTGGTTTACGATCTCAGACCTGGGTCTGTATTCAAATTCCGACTTTTATTTTGAATGTTGATCTATGATCTCAGACCTGAGTCTGCATTCAAGTTTTGTACGTCTTTTCTCTTTTATTTTGAATGTTGATCTACGATCTCAGACCTGGGTCTGCATTCAAGTTAAATCCGTCTTTTAACTTTTATTTTGAATGTCGATCTACGATGTCAGACCTGGATCTGCATTCAAATTTTGTCCGTCTTTTCTCTTTTATTTTGAATGTCGATCTACGATGTCAGACATGGATCTGCATTCAAATTTTGTACGTCTTTTCTCTTTTATTTTGAATGTTGATCTACGATCTCAGACCTGGGTCTGTATTCAAATTTTGTCCGTCTTTTAACTTTTATTTTGAATGTTGATCTACGATCTTAGACCTTGGTCTGCATTCAAATTTTGTCCGTGTTTTTAATTTTATTTTGAATGTCGATCTACGATTGCAGACCTGGGTCGGTATTCAAATTCCGACTTTAATTTTGAATGTTGATCTACGATCTCAGACTTGGGTCTGTATTCAAGTTCTGTCCGTCTTTTCACTTTTATTTTGAATGTTGATCTACGATCTCAGACCTGGGTCGGT
Source organism: Panopea generosa (assembly GCA_029582155.1). Classification (NCBI taxonomy): domain Eukaryota; kingdom Metazoa; phylum Mollusca; class Bivalvia; order Adapedonta; family Hiatellidae; genus Panopea; species Panopea generosa. Next base: position 16,045,710 of record CM055901.1, on the reverse strand, counting down.
ATTCAAATTCCGACTTTTATTTTGAATGTTGATCTACGATGTCAGACCTGGATCTGCATTCAAGTTAACTCCGTCTTTTAACTTTGATATTGAATGTCGATCTACGATTGGAGACCTGGGTCTGTATTCAAGTTTTGTCCGTCTTTTAACTTTTATTTTGAATGTTGATCTACGATGTCAGACCTGGATCTGCATTCCAATTTTGTCCGTGTTTTTAATTTTATTTTAAATGTCGATCTACGATTGCAGACCGGGGTCGGTATTCAAATTCCGACTTTTATTTTGAATGTTGATCTACGATCTCAGACCTGGGTCTGTATTCAAGTTCTGTCCGTCTTTTAACTTTTATTTTGAATGTTGATCTACGATCTCAGAACTGGGTCTGTATTCAAGTTTTGCCGTATTTTAGATTTTATTTTGAATGTAGATCTACGATCTCAGAACTGGGTCGGCATTTAAATTTTGTCCGTCTTTTATCTTTTATTTTGAATGTTGATCTACGATCTCAGACCTGGGTCTGCATTCAAATTTTGTCCGTATTTTTAATTTTATTTTGAATGTTTATCTACGATTGCAGATCTGGGTCGTTATTCAAATTCCGACTTTTATTTTGAATGTTGATCTACGATGTCAGACCTGGATCTGCATTCAAATTTTGTCCGTGTTTTTAATTTTATTTTGAATGTCGATCTATGAATGCAGACCTGGGTCTGCATTCTAATTCCGACTTTTATTTTGAATGTTGATCTACGATCTCAGACCTGGGTCTGTATTCAAGTTTTGTCCGCCTTTTCACTTTTATTTTGAATGTCGATCTACGATCTCAGACTTGGGTCTGTATTCAAATTCCGACTTTTATTTTGAATGTTGATCTACGATCTCAGACCTGGATCTGCATTGAATGTTGATCTACGATTGCAGATCTGGGTCGTTATTCAAATTCCGACTTTTATTTTGAATGTTGATCTACGATCTCAGACCTGGGTCTGTATTCAAGTTTTGTCTGTATTTTAGATTTTATTTTGAATGTCGATCTACGATCTCAGACCTGGATCTGCATTCAAATTTTGTCCGTGTTTTTAATTTTATTTTGAATGTCGATCTACGATTGCAGACCTGGGTCGGTATTCAAATTCCGACTTTTATTTTGAATGTTGATCTACGATCTCAGACCTGTATCTGTATTCAAGTTCTGTCCGTCTTTTAACTTTTATTTTGAATGTTGATCTACGATGTCAGACCTGGATCTGCATTCAAGTTAACTCCGTCTTTTCACTTTTATTTTGAATGTCGATCTACGATTGCAGACCTGGGTCTGTATTCAAGTTTTGTCCTTCATTTAACTTTTATTTTGAATGTCGATCTACGATGTCAGACCTGGATCTGCATTCAAATTTTGTCCGTATTTTTAATTTTATTTTGAATGTTGATCTACGATTGCAGATCTGGGTCGTTATTCAAATTCCGACTTTTATTTTGAATGTTGATCTACGATCTCAGACCTGGGTCTGTATTCAAGTTTTGTCCGTATTTTAGATTTTATTTTGAATGTCGATCTACGATCTCAGACCTGGATCTGCATTCAAATTTTGTCCGTATTTTTAATTTTATTTTGAATGTCGATCTACGATTGCAGACCTGGGTCGGTATTCAAATTCCGACTTTTATTTTGAATGTTGATCTACGATCTCAGACCTGGTTCTGTATTCAAGTTCTGTCCGTCTTTTAACTTTTATTTTGAATGTTGATCTACGATGTCAGACCTGGATCTGCATTCAAATTTTGTCCGTATTTTCAATTTTATTTTGAATGTTGATCTACGATTGCAGATCTGGGTCGTTATTCAAATTCCGACTTTTATTTTGAATGTTGATCTACGATCTCAGACCTGGGTCTGTATTCAAGTTTTGTCCGTCTTTTAACTTTTATTTTGAATGTCGATCTACGATCTCAGACCTGGATCTGCATTCAAATTTTGTCCGTATTTTTAATTTTATTTTGAATGTTGATCTACGATTGCAGATCTGGGTCGGTATTCAAATTCCGACTTTTATTTTGAATGTTGATCTACGATCTCAGACCTGGGTCTGTATTCAAGTTTTGTCCGTATTTTAGATTTTATTTTGAATGTCGATCTACGATCTCAGACCTGGATCTGCATTCAAATTTTGTCCGTATTTTTAATTTTATTTTGAATGTCGATCTACGATTGCAGACCAGGGTCGGTATTCAAATTCCGACTTTTATTTTGAATTTTGATCTACGATCTCAGACCTGGGTCTGTATTCAAGTTCTGTCCGTCTTTTAACTTTTTTTTGAATGTTGATCTACGATGTCAGACCTGGATCTGCATTCAAATTTTGTCCGTATTTTTAATTTTATTTTGAATGTCGATCTACGATTGCAGACCTGGGTCGGTATTCAAATTCCGACTTTTATTTTGAATGTTGATCTACGATCTCAGACCTGGATCTGCATTCAAGTTAACTCCGTCTTTTAACTTTTATTTTGAATGTCGATCTACGATTGCAGACCTGGGTCTGTATTCAAGTTTTGTCCGTCTTTTAACTTTTATTTTGAATGTTGATCTACGATGTCAGATCTGGATCTGCATTCAAATTTTGTCCGTATTTTTAATTTTATTTTGAATGTTGATCTACGATTGCAGATCTGGGTCGGTATTCAAATTCCGACTTTTATTTTGAATGTTGATCTACGATCTCAGACCTGGGTCTGTATTCAAGTTTTGTCCGTATTTTAGATTTTATTTTGAATGTCGATCTACGATCTCAGACCTGGATCTGCATTCAAATTTTGTTCGTATTTTTAATTTTATTTTGAATGTCGATCTACGATTGCAGATCTGGGTCGGTATTCAAATTCCGACTTTTATTTTGAATGTTGATCTACGATCTCAGACCTGGGTCTGTATTCAAGTTCTGTCCGTCTTTTAACTTTTATTTTGAATGTTGATCTACTATGTCAGACCTGGATCTGTATTCAAATTTTGTCCGTATTTTTGATTTTATTTTTGAATGTCGATCTACGATTGCAGACCTGGGTCGGTATTCAAATTCCGACTTTTATTTTGAATGTTGATCTACGATCTCAGACCTGGATCTGCATTCAAGTTAACTCCGTCTTTTAACTTTTATTTTGAATGTCGATCTACGATTGCAGACCTGGGTCTGTATTCAAGTTTTGTCCGTCTTTTAACTTTTATTTTGAATGTCGATCTACGATGTCAGACCTGGATCTGCATTCAAATTTTGTCCGTATTTTTAATTTTATTTTGAATGTTGATCTACGATTGCAGATCTGGGTCGGTATTCAAATTCCGACTTTTATTTTGAATGTCGATCTACGATTGCAGACCTGGGTCTGTATTCAAGTTTTGTCCTTCATTTAACTTTTATTTTGAATGTCGATCTACGATGTCAGACCTGGATCTGCATTCAAATTTTGTCCGTATTTTTAATTTTATTTTGAATGTTGATCTACGATTGCAGATCTGGGTCGTTATTCAAATTCCGACTTTTATTTTGAATGTTGATCTACGATCTCAGACCTGGGTCTGTATTCAAGTTTTGTCCGTATTTTAGATTTTATTTTGAATGTCGATCTACGATCTCAGACCTGGATCTGCATTCAAATTTTGTCCGTATTTTTAATTTTATTTTGAATGTCGATCTACGAATGCAGACCTGGGTCGGTATTCAAATTCCGACTTTTATTTTGAATGTTGATCTACGATCTCAGACCTGGGTCTGTATTCAAGTTCTGTCCGTCTTTTAACTTTTATTTTGAATGTTGATCTACGATGTCAGACCTGGATCTGCATTCAAATTTTGTCCGTATTTTTAATTTTATTTTTGAATGTCGATCTACGATTGCAGACCTGGGTCGGTATTCAAATTCCGACTTTTATTTTGAATGTTGATCTACGATCTCAGACCTGGATCTCCATTCAAGTTAACTCCCTCTTTTAACTTTGATTTTGAATGTCGATCTACGATTGCAGACCTGGGTCTGTATTCAAGTTTTGTCCGTCATTTAACTTTTATTTTGAATGTCAATCTACGATGTCAGACCTGGATCTGCATTCAAATTTTGTCCGTATTTTTAATTTTATTTTGAATGTTGATCTACGATTGCAGATCTGGGTCGTTATTCAAGTTCCGACTTTTATTTTGAATGTTGATCTACGATCTCAGACCTGGGTCTGTATTCAAGTTTTGTCCGTATTTTAGATTTTATTTTGAATGTCGATCTACGATCTCAGACCTGGATCTGCATTCAAATTTTGTCCGTATTTTTAATTTTATTTTGAATGTCGATCTACGATTGCAGACCTGGGTCGTTATTCAAATTCCGACTTTTATTTTGAATGTTGATCTACGATCTCAGACCTGGGTCTGTATTCAAGTTTTGTCCGTCTTTTAACTTTTTTTTGAATGTTGATCTACGATGTCAGACCTGGATCTGCATTCAAATTTTGTCCGTATTTTTAATTTTATTTTGAATGTCGATCTACAATTGCAGACCTGGGTCGGTATTCAAATTCCGACTTTTATTTTGAATGTTGATCTACGATCTCAGACCTGGATCTGCATTCAAGTTAACTCCGTCTTTTAACTTTTATTTTGAATGTCGATCTACGATTGCAGACCTGGGTCGGTATTCAAATTCCGACTTTTATTTTGAATGTTGATCTACGATCTCAGACCTGGGTCTGTATTCAAGTTTTGTCCGTATTTTAGATTTTATTTTGAATGTCGATCTACGATCTCAGACCTGGATCTGCATTCAAATTTTGTCCGTATTTTTAATTTTATTTTGAATGTCGATCTACGATTGCAGACCTGGGTCGGTATTCAAATTCCGACTTTTATTTTGAATGTTGATCTACGATCTCAGACCTGGGTCTGTATTCAAGTTCTGTCCGTCTTTTAACTTTTATTTTGAATGTTGATCTACGATGTCAGACCTGGATCTACATTCAAGTTAACTCCGTCTTTTCTCTTTTATTTTGAATGTCGATCTACAATTGCAGACCTGGGTCGTTATTCAAATTCCGACTTTTATTTTGAATGTTGATATACGATCTCAGACCTGGATCTGTATTCAAGTTCTGTCCGTCTTTTAACTTTTATTCTGAATGTTGATCTACGATGTCAGACCTGGATCTGCATTCAAGTTAACTCCGTCTTTTCTCTTTTATTTTGAATGTCGATCTACGATCTCAGACCTGGATCTGCATTCAAATTTTGTCCGTATTTTTAATTTTATTTTGAATGTCGATCTACGATTGCAGACCTGGGTCGGTATTCAAATTCCGACTTTTATTTTGAATGTTGATCTACGATCTCAGACCTGGGTCTGTATTCAAGTTCTGTCCGTATTTTAACTTTTATTTTGAATGTTGATCTACGATGTCAGACCAGGATCTGCATTCAAGTTAACTCCGTCTTTTCTCTTTTATTTTGAATGTCGATCTACGATTGCAGACCTGGGTCTGTATTCAAGTTTTGTCCGTATTTTAGATTTTATTTTGAATGTCGATCTACGATCTCAGACCTGGATCTGCATTCAAATTTGTCCGTATTTTTAATTTTATTTTGAATGTCGATCTACGATTGCAGACCTGGGTCGGTATTCAAATTCCGACTTTTATTTTGAATGTTGATCTACGATCTCAGACCTGGATCTGTATTCAAGTTCTGTCCGTCTTTTAACTTTTATTTTGAATGTTGATCTACGATCTTAGACCTTGGTCTGTATTCAAATTCCGACTTTTATTTTGAATGTTGATCTACGATCTCAGACCTGGGTCTGTATTCAATTTCTGTCCGTATTTTAGATTTTATTTTGAATGTCGATCTACGATTGCAGACCTGGGTCGTTATTCAAATTTTGACTTTTTTTTGAATGTTGATCTACGATCTCAGACCTGGATCTGTATTGAATGTTGATCTCCGATTGCCGATCTCATAGCCAACTTCACGCAACTTTTATTTTTTCCTTTCCCGCATGGTGATGTTGTTATAATCGGGCAAAGTACCGTAATACCTACCAGACTTTCAAATGGAAGCTTGTTATTATACAGAATTCTGGGAGGGGTCTTGTGTATTTATGTAGGTCTGAAAGGGTTGTTTCACAATATATTATGTGATAAGAGATGATTTTATTATTATATGCATGTTTGGAAATGTCCCTGTTATTTTATATGCTGATATAAGTCTGAAAAGGAACTTGTTTTTGTATGTAGGCCCTGTTAAAGATATTGTTGTAATATGTAGATTTGGAAGGGCAATCTGGAAGGGATATAAATCAAGGGGCTAGTATTTATAGGGGATTGACGTATATGTTAATCAAAGGGTTTGCATTTATAGGGGATTGATGTATATATAAATCAAGAGGCTAGTATTTATAGGGGATTGACGTATATGTGAATCAAGGGGCTAGTATTTATAGGGGATTGACCTACATGTTAATCAAAGGGCTAGTATTTATAGGGGATTGACTTATATGTAAATCAAGGGGTTAGTGTTTATAGGAGATTGATGTATATGTAAAGCAAGGGGCTAGTATTTGTAGTGGATTTACGTATATAAAAATCAAGGGGTTAGTATTTTATAGGGGATTGATGTATATGTAAATCAAGGGACTCGTATTTGTAGTGGATTTACGTATATAAAAATCAAGGAGATAGTATTTATAGGGGATTGACGTATATGTAAATCAAGGGGCTAGTATTTATTGGGGATTGACGTATAAATAAATCAAGGGGCTAGTTTTTATAGGGGATTGACGTATAAAAATCAAGGGGCTAGTATTAATAGGGGATTAGTGTATCTGTAAGTTAGAGGCTAGTATTTATAAGAGATTGACGTATATGTAAATCAAAGGGCTAGTATTTATAGGGAATTGACATATATGTAAATCAGAGGCTAGTATTTATAGGGGATTGACATATATGTTAATCAGAGGGCTAGTATTTTTAAGGGATTGACATATACGTAAATTAGATGGCTAGTACTTATAGGGGATTGATATATATGTTAATCAAAAGGCTAGTATTTATGTGGATTGATGTATATGTAAATCAAGGGGTTAGTTTTTATAGGGTCTTTGTAAGAAAATGTTGAGGTTTAAGATCACTTACCTCTCAGTGCTAAGGTCGTAGGTTCGAGTCCCACTCGCTCCAAATCTTGATATGCCATATATAACCTGAAATTGGTTGAAAATGGCATTAAACCCCATTCAAAAAAAATTATTTCAAATTCATCTGAGATAACCCATATACTATTAAATACCATTATTTCCCAACATGAGGTATATGTATCTCATAAAAATGATAGTTCACTACCGCATGATTAATGTTTATCTGTTTGATTTCAAAATGATGACGTTTCGTCCTTGCAGTAGCCTCTATATTACATGATTGACAAAGCAAGGGGTAACCGACCTACCTACAAGGAAATACTCCACTGAAAAACACTTAATTTAACTGGATGTACCACAATAAATAATATTTGTCTTACAATTTCGTATCCGAAAATACATTCTTTAAATGCACAGAAAGCAAAAAAATAAGACGAAAAATAATTCATTTCATGAAGACTCATTAATATGCAGCAAATGCACACATTCTTCCAAAGTTTAGGACGGCATTTCACAACCGCAATATGGAACACAAGACTGTTGTTTTTAGTAACAGAAGTCACTGGAAACGCAAAATACTACCAGAAAAAAACAAAAGCTAAGTTTTATTAAATCTGTTTTTAAACGAATGCACATTTTATGGATATTTGATTACGCATGGAGAAGTGTTACTATTGAGTGACACGAATTCAAGGAAAGTTAAAGTAGCTGGACATATTTTATTTAGGAAAATGTTTATATTGTGGGACGAGTGTCATTTTAGGAAAATGTTATTATTGTGTGACGAGTAGCATTTACTGAAAGTGTTGATTCTGTGGGTTTTTTTTAAATACAAGCTGTGAGAAGTCTACTTGATTATTATGGATCATGAATATTCTATTTTTATGGAATTTGACAAAGAGGTGTCGCTACCGTAAGTCACTTCTTGTCACACATCCCACATGTGCATGTTGTTATATTGCATGTTTGTGTTAATACTGTTCAGATTTAGCAAACTGTACTTTCATATAACCTCCATCTGTCTTTCAAAAATGAGGCGATTGTGTGTAACGTATAATATGTTGACAACGGCATTTAACGCCGTGCCCATTCTGCCATTGTATTAATCAGTAAACCTTAAATAAACGTAGGCTTAAATCATCTGCGTTATTTTACTTATCTAAAATGCCATACTAAACAATTTCACACTGCCGGTGAATATTTGAATCTGAACCGTATTTTCACAGTATTTAGTTTTCAAAGAAGTCATGACTTATCCATTTTTATTGTGCTTTCAATGTTATATTACTTTTTTTGATTACATGTATACATTTACTGTAATACATTTTTTAAGAGGAATTGTTAATGGCCCTAGTGTGTATTTCGCTCTAGCAGATACCAGCATAAACACTTTGGATACTAGTGATCTACCTCATGTTCCTTTGAATTACAATTAATTGCTCATTGTGGGCCTCTTCTTTGGTATGAATGACACCGATAGTATAGGTAGAAGTGTCTTGTGTATGTTCGAACGTACCTTAAACCCATGGAAGATGTTTTTGATCTGCTTCAACCTTGTGCATAATGACAGGAAAATCCGTCTTTCTCAAACTATATCATCCGATATTCTTTCTGTGTCTTTGTTTGTGCCCAAATGAGTTTACTATCTGGTTGTCGTATTTATCAATACATCTTACATTTTGCCTTGCATTTTGATAGTAGCTATGGCATTTTAGGCATTAACCTTGTCAGCTTCTAGTACTGTTTCTCCTAAACGGAGATTGCCTTGTTCACCTGAAACAGCCATGTGACAAAACCAAGCCGTTGTGTTTGCACGGAGGATCCTTGCACATGGACATTCCGCTCATTAGTATGCTTTTCAACAATAGTTTGATATTATTCGATACTATGTTTTTACAAATGTTTCCACACATCGAGGAAGTATGGAAGTATATTTATTGGTCTATAACTTGTTCAGGTAAAATGTCCACTTTGTACTCCTGGATAACTAGTATACCTCGTTTATGCTCCATTTGCTCTTTTGCTGCCATCTATGCTTTGTGAAATATGATCGAAATGGCATGAATACACCTTAGATTATGTGACTGTAAATCTTCGTTGTTGCTTCCTCCCCAAGCACCAAACCAGAATCATAGTAATATTCTAAGAACTGACAAAACGCATGTTTAGCGTTACATACTATTAACAATGGTTTCATATGTTCCATTCAGCACCATAATTCATTGACTATATGTGTCTATTATAAAATAAACGTGTGCTTATTTACAAACCTATACATATTTTTCCTGTACGTTGTGGTCCCGGTATAATTACAAGCTCTAATATGGTAGCTGTATGCAAAACGCATCTGGATTGCAAAAAGTATAAATATAATATCGAATGTATTGATCCTGTCGCTTCATCTAAAAAGGTTAAATGTTATATTGCGTTTGCATAGATAACACTTTGATTTGAATGGCGTCTATTCCGCTAGATTTCGTAGAGTTTAAAGGCCAATTTCTCTTCGTAAAATAACCGTTATTCGCTATCGGCATTGCAGACGCAGGACATGCAACTTACTGTCGTATTTCACTACAAAATTCTCAAGCTAAGTCATTTCGATGAAATCGCTTCAAACCGTCCAGAAAAATGACGACAGGACTCGAAGAACACGATGGTTTGCACACAAAGATAATGCTATAAACCTTCGGTAACCATTACCCAGATTAAACTTGTAAGCATGCAAGAATGAGTTTTCATCAGTTCGAATATTTCTCTATTGTGGTGATATCTTAATGGCCAAAAATCTTCGGTAGGTATCTACTTATCGTTCTCTTTCTGCTTATTTGCCCACTTTCTGCTTATTTATTCGCATTCTGCTTATTTGTCCTCTATTCTATCATCGTTGTTTGTGCTCTTTTACTTCTAAAAAAAGACAGATACTTTTTATATCTATTGGAACAGATTACTCTCGAAAAGTAGCTAATGATACCATGTTTAGCTGTAGGTGTATGTGATCAGATTTAAAATGGCAGTTAGAAAATTTCCGCCACAATGATAAGTATATCTTCGATTTTTATATTTAAATTCTGAGCCCCGATTGTAAATCCAATAAGCATACTCCAGTGGTTTTAAACAACTTTGTTAGAGCTATCTTTACTAATTCAATGAATGTATTCATCAAATTTTATTGATATCCGAATGTATTCCCTGAATTTCGTATTTCGTTATATTAGCCACTATCCATGTTAGTGTGATAAGGACACAACTTTTCTTGTAAGAAGACGAAAAGGAAATGCAACGGGTTTTTAAAATTGCACATTTTAAAGCATAACCTTGTACACAAACTAATTGTTTTTCGCTAGATATCCAGTACATAGGTTTTATATAGTCCACCCATCTTCCCAGGTCGCATCATGTTACAGGTATTAATGTCTCACTACACGGTTACGCCCCTTTTTTCTCACGGAAACATGATTCTTACGCTTATAAAAAAGGCCTATGTAATTTGGTTGGAAATATTTTCCAAATGGTTCATAGTGGTTGTGATTTCTTGGTGCAGATGAGTAGAGCAAAAGTTGCAATAACATACGAGGGACGGTCATTATCTAGATGGACTTTTGTTAAAAATATTGCATGATACATAAGTCATATCGAAAAAATCGATGTGCAAGGGTAGATTAGACCTTAGCAGATAATATGCAACAATAACTTTTTAAATGAATGTTTGAGAACACATCAGCACTGAGGGTTGTCCACCTAGATAATGACCGTCGCTCGTATACTGCAATAAGACATCACTGGTGTTAAAAATGACTTTTATAGGATTTCAACATATGCATGTATTTATGAGCATTTGAGGACTTTATTTTTCTAAAAATTCTCAGGATGTCACTGCATCCTCTTAATTAAAAAAATCAAGCTGGTCAACCTACCAGTTATTGTGCATTGTGGAATTCTTTTCTTTACCATGGAAATCATTATCTTATGTAGAACAAAGAACCAAATTCAACTGTGTAGTGAGACCTTGTGTGGTTCAACTCTTCATCAACCACTGAGTACCAGGCCTCTCCGTCATGACCCACTAATAAACTTTATCGTTGAGATCCCTTTATTACTTTATTTTGGAATATAGCGCACTGGTTAATCTAAATGAGGATAGGATTCAGTAAATGACAGGAGGAACTGTTTACTCTTAACTCTTAACCAAAACAATATCTAGTGCCAATGACATCAATTATGACATCAATTATATTGGCACACTGCAACATTCTTAAAAGTCAGTAAAAATAAAGTTGCGTGAAGTTGGCTATGAGATCGGCAATCGTAGATCAACATTCAATGCAGATCCAGGTCTGAGATCGTAGATCAACATTAAAAAAAAAAGTCAAAATTTGAATAACGACCCAGGTCTGCAATCGTAGATCAACATTCAATGCAGATCCAGGTCTGAGATCGTAGATCAACATTCAATGCAGATCAACAATAAAGCCGCTGTCACACTGTAAGGTATTGAGGGCTACTTTTGGTTATATTCGTATTAAAACGTAGTATAACGTATATACGGCTAAATACATAAAACCCCAGTCACACTGTCAGGTATTGGGGGTTATGTATAACTACGTTTTTGAAACGTAGCAAAACGGCAATATACGTATTAGAACTTTTCAGATACGGCTATATACGTAATGATGATTGCTCCCGCCACGTTTGTTTTGGACATGTTCAAAATTAACGTGAGGTTTCGATATACGAAGCATATACCTACTAAAACGTAATAAAACGTATCAAAACGCAATGTAGACGTATTGGTACTAATTCCTAATGAAATCGTGACAATGAGCCTGTCACATGTCGGGTCGGTGGGGGCGGTGGTGGGGGGGATACTTAGTAATAGCTTTCAAAACCTAATAAAACATAATACCTCGTCCCAAACTAAATAGGGCAAACATTTGGCAATCTGTAGGGGTGGGAAACGTAGTAATACTTAGTCATCAATATTTGACAGTGTGACAGGGGACAAATATAAGTTCATTTTTTCTAAACAAAACACACAACAACAATAAAATCGGAGCATTACACTGTTTTATCTGACTATTTCGATCAGTCTGAAAATATTATTTTCCCACCAACTGTATAATTTTATCCCCAACCCCAAAAGAACACATATTTGTATTCACGCTTAAGTGATTAATTGAACGAACATGGAACATATATGCATAAAAGTATATAATTATATCACATGCTAAAAAAGATTAAGGTAAATGCAGGTGGAATAAAGATTATTTATTTTTTATATATAACATACATTGTGTTTGTTTGCGGATATAAGATTGTGTTTCCTTAGTCTGTTAATTTTTTTTTTCAATGCAAAGCACTGTCGCGTAGAAAGCCTGGTGATGTATTTTAACACATTCGTGTAGTTAATTAACTATGTAAATAAATGAACGTGTTTTATAAATAGTAAAGAACATGTACATTTCTAGTCAAAAACATTACACAACCAGGATCAAAAGTAGAAAAATGCATAGGTTAAGTAGCGTTACACATATATAGGGAAAGGATTAGCAACGTAGAGTGAATTTCAGAGCCACGTTATCAATATATTGTAAACGGTATTATATACAGTTTCAGATTATGTGCTATGTAACGTTTGGTCAACTATACTGACCATACTGACCAGATCAATATTACAGTTGCTCAGCCTTGGCTCCAGTGCGCTTCTGGCTGACCTTTTAGGGTTACGGTTTACGTGTGCTTTTTAACAACATTTAGATATATGCCAGGATAAGCAGTAATATATTTTTGTCCTCACCGATAGATTAGGTAAAAAATACACAATTTCAAAATTGTCGAATTGAAACAAAGCACCATCGAATCGAGCATACTACAAAATAGTCACTTTGTAAGAAAAAAAACCAGAAGAATAGAAATGACCTTAGTATATTAAAGTTTGTTTGTAATTTTTGTATTTATTCTTTCGATATTCAACCTTAAACTAGCATTTACCCTAACCTTTATTACCGCCTTTATTGAAAACTTACATTACACGAATATTAGAATATGAAAAATAACAAACTACTAGCTTATTACGTGTTGGGTAATATTTAAGCATAAATGACCGCCACCAGCTTGTTATTGTCATATCTTTATACACTCGTCCGTTTTTACTAGATAACACGTGCTAGATCAGTATAAATAGCTGTTTCCAATCGCTTTCCCACAGCTGTCAGTTTACAGAAGCTGCCTTGCAAGTTTGTAATTCTTGTAATTATTGCGTAACGAGAATTGGCGATAGGGAAAAAAATAAATAACCTTTACACGCGGAAACGTGCTAAAAATACACATATGTTGACATTTACATGCAAAGCTATCATTATCTGTTTCGTATGTTATCTGCGATGTACACCAGGCCTGACTATAATGGTGATCACTGTCTCTCTTGTTACTAAATGCACTAAATAAAGCATGGAATGACTTCGAGTCGGAATGCTATGCATTCCAGCGATGTGAAATATACAAAATATTCCTTTTCGCACGCAGTTATCAAGAATAACAAATGTTGTTTAATTGGTGGATAGTGCGTGAATGCATGAATGCAGTTACTGTTGTATAACTAAATTATACTAATTTAGTAACAGAACAGTCTTTATTTAGAGTCTAATACTTGCAATGTCTGTCTTCAACAATGTTTTATATAAATCTATATTGCATTTGAAACATAGGCATCTATGTTGAAAAAATATTTAACCCTTTACTTAATAGATACGCGTTTTCCCGCACCAATCACAGAAGGCCTTTGAAAACAGTGCAGGAAGAGTTCAGATTGCTCGTGACGAGCAATCTGAACACTTCCTGCATTGTTTTCCACTCTGTCAGTTAATATAAACACAATTCACCAATTGCTGATACGTGGTGAATTATTGCTTTCTATATTAGAGGTGTCCAAAGGAGTCTATATGAAGTAAAAGGTTTAAAGTCGTTGTAAACTGCGTCTTTTGGGGGAGAAGAGAGTATATTTTGTTTTTTGTTGTTTTTTTTTTAAACTTGAAATATTCCTTCTGAAGTCAATAAACTGTTTCTTCGTTACCATTTCAAAATTGTGTGATTTCTTTTTAACTTTCGACGTAAGTCATCAAAGAATGCAACTGAGCCCCGTCCCATAATTTGAATTATATCTCTGAAATTGTGCCCGGTTAACTCACTACCAATTGTTTATCTATTAACCGAATGACCGCCAGTGTAATGGTATGTTGACATTGGATATTAGAGTCATTTTCCGATTTTGCGCTTTTACAATATAGTAATATTTATACATATGCCCTCATGGTTTCCAATCTCTTCCCTTATTTTACATGCTATATTCAGAATTACATGCGGACAGGGACATTCCAATTGTTTTAGCTCGCATGAGCAGGTGGCTACGGTCGCATTAGGTCTTTCATCCGCCGATCCATCCGTACGTATCCACGCTGCTTTAATGTATATTGTACAGTATGTCATTGTGTGTGGTGGGGTGGGGGATAAGGACTGTATTGTGGATTAAAAATATCAAGTATATCACACTATTTAATAATATATATAAAGACTCACATTAAAATTTTACACGTGTATTCATTTTGCTATGCATTCAGTCATGAACTGATGTGTATTACCAATAGTATTTCAGAGTAATAAATTTATATCAGATAAAACTCGTTTTCTATTGCATTTGTATTACACAACTGACAAAATTATTTGTCATTCCTCCATATATCGCAAACCAGTCATTGTTTTCAGTACGAAAAGTCAATGAAACATTTTTTTATGAACTTTTGAGTGTTTGAAATTATATTTGATATCTAATTTTCAACAAATAGTGTTCATCTGGATTTAAATTGTGACGTCCAAATTAACAAATATAATCACATATACAATTTTGTTTCCCATACATCTATATGGTTACAAAATACAAATACATCTGGTTATGATGCAAGTCATTGAAATTGCAAACAATTTATAAAATAAAACAGAATGTCCTGTTTCCAGTTATATTTATATGTACATACCAAAATCACCTTACTGGGTTCTAGTGTAAAATGTGTGATGTAATTTTGGCATAATTATGCATTGTACTATAGAATACCAAACATATTTAAAAGCGCATTCTAAGACTACCAAGTCATTTAAGTACTTAATAAATAGTATGATAGCAGCAATCAAATTATAATAAATAAGAAAAATAAATCCGAATACGTACCACTGATATAAACTGTATTAAATATAAGTCTTATTAGTTATTAATGACATGTTTCTTAGTTATCAAAAGAGACACCATTTATGTATGAATGGGTAGTTCTAACTGAAGATGACAATTTATGTATCAACGGGTAGTTGTAACTGAAGATGACAAAATGAAGATGTAAATAGTCTGTTTGTCAAAAGCATATTCATTACATTATATCATTTTAGAATGCGTTTCAGTTTTCCACAGACAGCACAATGTTAGCACTTAGGTGATACTAAATGATGTTATAACAATGTGTTATGATTATGTGTAAATTACTACTAAACTGTCTGAAATAAAATTGTTTCGTTTGCAGTGATACACGTAAATGTAAATACAGGGGTAGACATTGACGTGTTGAAAATATCTATTTCAGAATTCTGTTTTGAATTACAATAACAACAAACTATGCAATGTTTTAGGAATATGTATATATATAAATATCTGCAAATAGAAATTCCTATTTGTTTATTTGACACCGTATCGTTTATAAAGCTTCTGTCTATCTGGGATTAGCTGGGGGTTGAGAATGAGTATGAGGTGGTGTGCATCCGTTTTAAAGGCCCAAAACTTTCTGCGAAGCAGAGTATTTTGTAGGAGTGGCTAATGTACAACAGATGTTTTACTTACATGTAAGTTATGTTACAGTGTTTTAAATATACCATTACTCGGCTGTTGAAATGTGTATACACACAAATGTATGTATATTTGTTTACAATTTAGAGTGCATGACTTCACAAGCTTCTCCCTAGATTTTGAAATGTTTGGCAGTTGGAGTTTAATCTTTTTTCAAACTTCACATATCACACACTTTTGGGAAATGCAGTCTCACGTTTGGTGTATTCTGTGTTTCATACTAACAATACACATATGCTTGTCGTATGCTGATAACCTAGCCTACAACATTTATTTACACTGTCCCGTTTAATGATGTCACGACACGGGGAGAACGAGCTTATGTGCTATCGTAAACAAAAGGTCCACACGGAGGATGTGTTACTGACTTTGACGCTCGTCTCAGCTCCACTTAAAATTAACCTTTAACCTCAGAACTGCTTACAAACTCACTAACAATTATTAGGTTTTAATCAAAAGAGCTGACAAAAGATGTGGATAATTAAATATTGCAATGTTATTTTTGCAATATTTGTGTGAAAGATTATTGTATATTTAGAAGAAAAAATCGATGTAATCAAACATCACAACGCTTAGTACTTATCCCTTGCTTACTGAAATTGTAAAAATCACATCAGTTCTCAGACGTTCCTATATGTTGGCAATTCCTTTCCATATATGGGACATAGTAACATGCATTAGTTGTCATTATATCATTGCTTGTACTCGATACGTGTTCAGGTGTATCTTACAGTTCTGAGATGGTGTTTACAGTACGAACATATGCCAATATACCCTAGTTCAATGCCTCCATATGTATAGTTTTATATGGGAGCGAATCTACGGTCCTTGTCAATCCCGGTTCCGTCGCTCTACTACTATAATATATATTCAGAATTTGAGTTTTATTATTTTTGTATCATGTTTTATCAATTTAATTGTTTCAGTTTACTGTATACTTTTATCAAACGCATATCTGTGTTATTGACCCATGGCCTTTTCAACCCGAACTACAATCATAAAAAAATATAACTAACCCATTGTACTTTTTCCCCGTATATATGATAAAGAGGTTATAAGAAAAATATTCAACCGTTACCATATCCTAAGAGCGATATTTGATATATATATCATTATTTAGCAATATAGGAATTGTTACCAGCATTAATATTATGTTAAATGATATGTTTTCACAGGTTTTAGAGTATAACTTTATGACGCCACGTTCTTCCGAACCTCGTATGACATTACTTCTTCTTTTCATGTGAAAAATATTGACAAATTGGAGCTTGTGTCAAATATGCATATTCCATTCTATCCTAAAGTAATTTTAAATTCATTTTCTTTTGAGGTGACTAATTTTTATATCAAAATTTATTGAGGGCGGAGTACACTCCACCCTAATTCAACATGTGGCTTTAAAAAATGTCTGTGAATATCAATTTCCAATATTCTATATTAATAATCATTATTTGATACCCGTGTAACCTTAGTTTCGACCCACTGTAACAAAGACATAAAACTTGTTGATATGTGATAAAAAATGATAGCACACGACTCCTAAATGAGAATACCTTCGCACCGTGACTTTGCAAAAGGCATTTAAGCATTATTTATTAAAGCAAAACTGCGTAAATTGTGACAAATTTAAAAGGATGATATAATTTAAGAGGTATGAAATATAACTTTCATCTGATTAGATCTGTAAAAATATATTTTAGAGTCATGTTTGTCATGCCAGGCATATCAAAGCCTAGATTAAGACGGGACAATAATTAAAATGAAATCAGTCTTTGGGCTGGGTTTAAGAAGTGTAAAGAAGGAACATATGTTTAACAAAACATGCTTAAATGCAGTTTTATACATGTACGAATTTTAATAAAATAAATTCTGACTTGTAAATAAGTCAGACACGTGCGTTTGTCATAGTTAATCTTATCAAGATACTGATTGCCAAAATGGACTAACATTGCATGTCTTAGTTGCCAAGGTTACAACAGTCATCGTCCTATGCATGCTACTGTCAATGAGTACAACTGTACTTATACTTGATAATAATTAGTTTATTCAGTTTTGAAATATTATTTGTACGCCAACAATTAACGGTAAAAATAGTGACATAATATGACAGTTACGAAGTTGAATATTGTAAAATGACAGCCGTTGCTTTTTTTCCGTTAGTGACCACAACTGTATGACATGTGTCGTTGAGAAATACAATGTGTAATATCAAACTGTGATCACACCTGGAATTACGACAGTATTGTTCAGTAGATACTGAGAAAAATAGACTTAATACTTATAATTATACATGTAAGATACGTGTTGTCTTGGTAGCACACCTATGTGTAGATTATTAGTAATGTGATATGAATTTTGCAATGGTATTTCAATTTACCATCGCTTGCATAACAATCATATAATGTGGGGGTGTTTCTTAAAACTTTAATTGATTAGTTAACCACGGAAGAAATATTTAAAACTAGATTGGGGGGAATCAAAACCATATCGGTACCTATCTAGTCATGTGAATCGGAATTTATCAAAATATGAATATGATACGAATACTTATTTATTAAACGGTGGTGACAGCCAGATTCATACTAAGGTCTAACTCCACTGATAAAACTTAATAGGTTAAATAAAACATATTGTGTGTTGAAATGACTTTAACATTACATAAATTAAATGAATTTGAGTCGGCAATAAACAAAATGCATTAAAATAAAAATAATAAGCTTTCTATACTTGATAATGATTTCTTATTTAATATAAAGGGGATGATTTACCAAATACGAACTCCAGATAATAAATGCATGAACTGTAACGCATTTTCGGATTTAACATTCTTTGCGGCCAATCATTTTCTGGCAAACGTCCTCTGCAACAATTCCATTTAAAGGAATAATAGCGTATTTTAAAGGGTTATGAACTATTTAGCCTGAAAATGCAAAACATTAAACCACAAATAAACAACACATAATTTATGTACATATCTCCTTCTGATTTCATCAATCAGATGATGTGTCTTAATCACCGGTATACATAATCGCAGTACTAATACAAGAACGATACAATATACTGCTAGTAATAATAATGATAATAATAAAATCTTTATTTTCTGAGGATAACATTTTTAGCTATATAGTCAGTCTGACATAGTATGGTCCTCTAATATATACATATTATTTATAGCACATTTAAACATATCAAATATATAAAAGTTCTTTGGTATAGAATCTCAATAATTGCACACGTAATTTAAATTATTTTAATCCTTTTAAGCAGCATATAACGTCGACGACGTATTTGTTCATACTAACAGTCAAATTTACAAAACAAAACTGTCTTTTATAATACAAAAATAATTACATACTTATATTCTGAGTAGAGAAGTAAGTTTAGCAAGATTTTATAATATGAATAATTTTAGTACATTACAATATGAACATATTTGAAATATAAGCTCATGTATGATTATTCGAAACCAGTTAACATATATATTCAACAGAGTTGTATTTATATCATTGACAATCCAACTTTTGTTTGGTAAGAAACAACACATATTTTACACGAGTAAGCGTCGCTGTGTTGATAGAAGTATGGTGGCGTAGAAGTGACAATACAATCAATTGATGATAACCTTTCTAACTGAAAACACTTAACGTTTGTCGTCTTGGCCACAATCATGATAGACCGTAATAGATATCACAGATATATCCAGCCAACTTGTAATGCCTTTGAAATGGTGCAATATACTGCTACAATTGCATTCCTGTATCTATGAATACCGTATTATATCATCGGGTATTTCAGAATGACTTTCATGTAATTTGGTGTAGAATGGTAATATTATAAAACGTGATGATACGGTTTGAAGCTGGGTAGAAATACATCATAGCAGGTGATAAAATACAACCGGTTATTTAAGGTCCAACTACACAGTTGAATTTTGTTCTTTGTTCTATATAAAATAAGGTCTTGGATTCCCATGGTAAAAAACGTTTCTTTAAGTATTATTTTCTCATAGCAGGAATGTATACTTACATAAAAATACACAGCAACTGGTAGGTTGACCAGGTTATTTTTTTTTTCAAAGATGTTTTGAAAAAAGAAATCCTCAAATGCTCATAAATATATGCATATCTTGAAATCCTATAAAAGTCACCTTTTTAACACCAGTGATGTCTTATTGCACTATATGTTATGCCAACTTTTGTTGTACTCATCTGCAGTAATATCACAATCACTCTGAACCATTTTGAACATATTTCAAAACCAAATTACATAGGCCTTTTTTTTTAAGCGTAAGAATCATGTTACCATGAGAAAAAAGATGCGTTACTGTATATATCTCAAGTGATGTATACATAATTATGTTAAGCTCATCAAGGTTGGTATAGAATTAACGCGTGTTTAAAATGACCAATAACTGGATATGTTTTTATTCAGATATTGTAATCAGTTTATAACATATTCAACACATCACATGTTACATGCGGTATCTATTTAATCGGTAAAATAAACTCTTAGAAAACAATTAAATAGCGGTCATCTGCAAGTAACTTGCAAATATGATCACATTTGGGTTTGAACCGAGCTCGTTTGTCCAGTGACAGTCAAAACCCAACGATTGATTTCCGTTCTTCTTCTATAATCCTTCTCCAGAATTGCCTCGTGACCGCGTCTGTTTCTTTTTTCTTTCAACTAAGTACTGGCGTCTTTGCAATTTACATTCGACGATATTTTAAACCATCGATACTTAAATTTACTGTCACGTTTACGACTCATTGCCTTTGCGTAATCAATCATTTGTTTCATTGAGTTTGATTATATCTGATACAATGATATATTGGAAACACTGAGCACAGCCAGTAAAGTTAGTCGGGTTTATTCAGTCTGTTCATGGGGAGTAAAACAATACGTAACACAGTCAGTCTGTGCATGGGGAGTTCAACAATACGTAACACAGTCAGCCTGTGCATGGGGAGTTATACAGTACGTAACACAGTCAGCCTGTGCATGGGGAGTTATACAGTACGTAACACAGTCAGTCTGTGCATGGGGAGTTAAACAATACGTTACACAATCAGTCTGTGCATGGGGAGTTATACAGTACGTAACACAGTCAGTCTGTGCATGGGGAGTTATACAGTACGTAACACAGTCAGTCTGTGCATGGGGAGTTAAACAATACGTAACACAGTCAGTCTGTGCATGGGGAGTTAAACAATACGTAACACAGTCAGTCTGTGCATGGGGAGTTATACAGTACGTAACACAGTCAGTCTGTGCATGGGGAGTTATACAGTACGAACACAGTCAGTCTGTGCATGGGGAGTTAAACAATACGTAACACAGTCAGCCTGTGCATGGGGAGTTAAACAATACGTAACACAGTCAGCTTGTGCATGGGGAGTTAAACAGTACGTAACACAGTCAGCCTGTGCATGGGTAGTTAAACAATACGTAACATAGTCAGTCTGTGCATGGGGAGTTAAACAGTACGTAACACAGTCAACCTGTGCATGGGGAGTTAAACAGTACGTAACACAGTCAGTCTGTGCATGGGTAGTTAAACAATACGTAACACAGTCAGCCTGTGCATGGGTAGTTAAACAATACGTAACACAGTCAGTCTGTGCATGGGTAGTTAAACAATACGTAACATAGTCAGTCTGTGCATGGGGAGTTAAACAGTACGTAACACAGTCAGTCTGTGCATGGGTAGTTAAACAATACGTAACACAGTCAGTCTGTGCATGGGGAGTTAAACAATACATAACACAGTCAGTCTGTGCATGGGTAGTTAAACAATACGTAACACAGTCAGTCTGTGCATGGGTAGTTAAACAATACGTAACATAGTCAGTCTGTGCATGGAGAGTTAAACAGTACGTAACACAGTCAGTCTGTGCATGGAGAGTTAAACAATACGTAACACAGTCAGTCTGTGCATGGGGAGTTATACAGTACGTAACATAGTCAGTCTGTGCATGGAGAGTTAAACAATACGTAACACAGTCAGTCTGTGCATGGGGAGTTAAACAATACGTAACGCACCTCACGCTTGACCACCGTCTTAAACAGTAATCTACATGTATTTTCACGTAACACTGAATAAAAAAGTACGATTCCAAAGAACTTAAATAATAACAATAACGAGTTTAGTGGAGAGAATTGAAGAGTAACATGTAGAATTAGGTCCGAACGGTGTTCCCTAGATTAGTATAATTTGTTAAAACGTCCCCTAACATATTCCAGATGACAACTTTATGACACAATCTCGTATATATTTCTTTAAATGATCATTTCAATGACTCGTATTTCGACCGATTATTACTTTTCAGTTCAAGGTAGACAGTTTTTTATGCTATCGGAAACGTTCAGGACGGTCATATGTTGTACAGTATGTATTAGTTTCTTCAAAGTATACGAAATCTGTGTTCAGAGTGTTTTCGTTTTCGATTAATTTCCTTACAAACTATTAAAACGCCACACTTAAACACACAGTGTGATATATGGGCGAATTTATATCTTTTTAAATTACATATTCTGATGCGTAAAATATTCAGTTTTACATGTATCGCTCAATTTAACACTAAAATTGAGATGCATATATCTTGTCTATACGTAAGTTATATAAATTATAAAATTAAATTTTCATTTGGTTGCCAAGGAATGTAAACTATGTTTTATGATGAATTGTCCCTATTTCAACAGTCACTTGTGGTTATAAAGGTATTATGGATTGTTTAAACGATGTACTTAATTGTTAACATATGTTTTGTTTCACCTTTTTATGTATTGTTATTGCAAAGAAGGAATTTTTGCAGGGCGCATGCAAAACACGTTTCCATACATTGTTTGTCAGGGTTAACAAGTGTAAAACGAAAAAGAAGGACGGGAGGACGGATTATTATAATGTTACAGCATAAAAGCTTTAATTCAAGAGACACAGAAACATATGTATGTCTAAGATCGATTATAACAAATCATAATATATCATAATGTGCATACAACAAATGTAATTTTTATCATCAGCGCATTTTTATAAATAATTTCAAAGAAATGTTATCAAACATCCCATTAGCTATAAAGTGAAATTTAATTTAAACATTTAGATATTACATAAACATAGTACAACGTAGAAATGCTTGGCAACTAAATTCAGTGTATAAACATAATGTACATGTTATATAATAGGCAGGTAGAAGGCATTCCATTTATTGTATTGAGATCTCTCAGGTTCTTGTGAGACAAACTATTCAGTCTTGAACTATTATGTAAGAAATACATAACGACATTACATCAGCAATGTTATCATTGAAGTCATCAACAAACTCAGTTAATAAATAACATATAAAACAAGAAAAAATGCTGAAGAACACTACCGAGATCCTCTGTATACTCATCAAAACGAGCAGAAGACCAAAAAGCATTAAAATATGGGAAAGCCAATTAATGAGGTTCCGAGGTTATCTTCACATCTTGATTCAGCATAACTGAAATTGTTGTTTGATTAAAAAGAACTTTACATGATATCGAAGGTCTATACACAGTGTGAATCTACCCATAATGTCGCAGGTGTAATCTACACATAATGTCAAAGGTGTATACGCATTGTGAACTTATCCGTCATGTCGAAGGTGTATACGCAGTGTGAAACTACCCAATCATGTCGAAGGTGTATACGCAGTGTGAATCTACCCATCACGTCGAATGTGTATACGCAGTGTGAATCTACCCATCATGTCGAAGGTGTATACGCAGTGTGAATCTACCCATCATGTCTAAGGTGTATACGCAGTGTGAATCTACCTTACGTAGAGTAAATCTACCCATCACGTCGAAGGTATATACGCAGTGTGAATCTACCCATCACGTCGAAGGTGTATACGCAGTGTGAATCTACCCATCATGTCGAAGGTGTATACGCAGTGTGAATCTACCCATCATGTCTAAGGTGTATACGCAGTGTGAATCTACCCATTATGTCGAAGGTGTATACGCAGTGTGAATCTCCCCACCATGTCATAGGTGTATACGCAGAGTGAATCTACCAATGACGTCGAAGGTGTACACGCAGTGTGAATCTATCCATCATTCCGAGGGTGCAAACGCAGTGTGAATCTACCCATCATGTCGAAGGTGTACAGGCAGTTTGAATCTACCAATTACGTCGAATGTGTACACGCAGTGTGAATCTACCCATCACTTCGAAGGTTTGTACGCAGTGAGAATCTACCCATCACGTCGAATGTGTGTGCGCAGTGTGAATCTACCCATCACGTCGAAGGTGCGAAAACTGTGAATCTACCCGTCATGTCGAAGGTGTATACACAGTTTGAATCTTCCCATCATGTCGAAGGCGTACACGTAAATATTTCATCATGTCGATTCTGTACACGTGAATCTTTCATCATGTTGAATGTTTTTTACGCAGTGTGAACTACCCATGATGTCAAAGGTTTACACGCAGGTCGAATCTTCTCATCATGTCGAAGATGTACATGCAGTTTAAATTTTCCCAACATGTCGAAGGTGTGAACGCAGTGTAAATGTATCCATCATGTCGAAGGTGTACACGCAGTGTAAATCTTCCAATCATGTCGAAGATGTACACGCATTGTGAATCTTCCCATCATGTCAAAGGTGTACACGCAGTGTGAATATACCCATCATGTCGAAGGTGTACACGCAGTGTGAACATTTCCATCAAGTCGAAGTTGTACACATGAATCTTTCATCATGTCGAAAGTGTACATGCAGTTTGAATCTTCCCATCATGTCTAAGGGTGTGCACGCAATGTGAATCGTCCCATCATGTCGAAGGTGTACACGCAGTGTGAATCTTCCCATCATGTCGAAGGTGTACACGCAGTTTGAATGTACCCATCATGTCGAATGTGTACACGCAGTTTGGATCTTTCTTTCATGTCGAAGGTGTACGCGTGAAATTTTCATCATGTCGAAGGTGTACATGCAGTGTGAATCTACCTATCATGTCGAAGGTGGACACGCAGTATGTATCTATTCATCATGTCGAAGGTGTACACGCAGTGTGAACCTTCCAATCATGTCGAAGGTGTACACACAATGTGAACCTTCCCATCATGTCGAAGGTGTACACGCAGTGTATGTATTCCCGTCATGTCGAAGGTGTACACGCAGTGTGAATCTACCCATCATGTCGAAGGTGTACACGCAGTGTGAACATTTCCATCAAGTCGAAGTTGTACACATGAATCTTTCACCATGTCGAATGTGTACACGCAGTCTGAATCTTCCCATCATGTCTAAGGTGTGCACGCAATGTGAATCTTCCCATCATGTCGAAGGTGTACACGCAGTGTGAATCTTCCCATCATGTCGAAGGTGTACACGCAGTTTGAATCTACCCATCATGTCGAATATGTACACTATGTTTGGATCTTCCCTTCATTTCGAAGATGTACGCGTGAATTTTTCATCATGTTGAAGGTGTACATGCAGTGTGAATCTACCCATCATGTCGAAGGTGTACACGCAGTGTGAATCCATCCATCATGTCGAAGGTGTACACGCAGTGTGAATCTTCCCATCATGTCGAACGTGTACAAACACTGTTAATCTTCCCATTAGATCAAAGGTGTACACGCAGTGTGTATCTACTCATCATGTTGAAGGTGTACACGACGTGTGAACCTTCCAATCATGTCGAAGGTGTACACACAATGTGAACCTTCCCATCATTTCGAAGGTGTACACGCAGTGTATATCTTCCCGTCATGTCGAAGGTGTACACGCAGTGAGAATCAAACCATCATGTCGAAGGTGTATACGCAGTGTGAATCTACACGTCATGTCGAAGGTGTATACGCAGTTTGAAACTACCCGTCATGTCGAAGATGTACACGCAGTATGAATCTACCCATCATGTCGAAGGTGTATACGCAGTGTGAGACTACCCGTCATGTCGAAGGTGTATACGCAATGTGAATCAACCCGTCATGACGAAGGTGTATACGCAGTGTGAGTCTACACCTCCTGTCGAATGTATTTACGCAGTGTGAATCTATCCCTCATGTCGAAGGTGTATACGTAGTGTGAATCTACCCATCATGTCGAAGGTGTTTATGCAGTGTGAATCTACCCAATATGTCAAAGGTGTATACGCAGTGTGAATCTACCAATCATGTCGAAGGTGTACACGTAGGGTGAATCTTCCCATCATGTCGAAAATGTACATGCAGTGTGAATTTACCTTTATATCGAAGGTGTACACGCAGTGTGAATCTTCCCATAATGTCGAAGGTGCACAAGTGAATCTCTCATCATGTCAAAGGTGAACACGTGGTTCTTTCATCATGGAGAAGGTGTACACGCAGGGTGAATCTTCCCATCATGTCAAAATCGAGCACGCAGTTTGAATCTTTCCATCATGTCGAAGGTGTACACGCATTGTGATTGTACCTATCATGTCGAAGGTGTACACGCATTGTGAATCTTCCCATCATGTCGAAAGTGTACACGCAGTGTGAATCTACCAATCATGTCGAAGGTGTACACGCAGTGTGAATCTTCCCATCATGTCGAAGGTGTACACGAAGTGTGAATCTATCCATCGTGTCGAAGGTGTGAATCTTCCGGTCATGTCGAAGGTGTAAACGCAGTGTGTATCTACTTATTATGTCGAAGGTGTACACTCAGTGTGAAGTACCCATCATGTCGAAGGTGTAATACGCAGTGTTAATCTACCCATCATATCGAAGGTGTAATACGCAATATTAATCTACCCATCATGTCGAAGGTGTATACGCAATGTGAATCTACCCATCTTTTCGAATGTGTATACGCTGTTTTAATGTACCCACCATGTCGAAAGTGTATACGCAGTGTGAATCTACCCATTATTTTGAATGTGTATACGCTGTGTGAATCTACCCATCATGTCGAATGTGTATACACTTTGCGAAACTACCCATCATGTTGAAGGTGTATACGCAGTTTGAATCTACACATCATGTCGAATGTGTATACGTTTTGTGAAACTACCCATCATGTTGAATGTGTATACGCAGTGTGAATCTACACATCATGTCGAAGTAGTATTCGCAGTGTGAATCTACCCGTCATGTCGAAGGTGTATACGCAATATGTATCTAACCGTCACGTCGAAGGTATATACGCAGTGTGAATCTTCCCACCATGTCGAAGGTGTATACGCAGTGTGAATCTACCCATCATGTTGAAGGTTTATAGGCAGTGTGAATCTACCCATCATGTTGAAGGTTTATAGGCAGTGTGAATCTACCAATCATGTCGAAGGTGTATGCGCAGTGTGAAACTACCCTTCATGTTGAATGTGTATACGCAGTGTGAATATACCCATCAGGTCGAAGGTGTATACACAGTGCAAATCTACCCATAATATCGAAGGTGTATAAACAGTGTGAACCCACCCATCATGTCGAATGTGTATACGCAGTGTGAATCTACCCATTATGTCGAAAGTGTAAAATTAATACAGTGTGAATCCACCCATCATGTCGAATGTGTATACGCAGTGTTGAACTTCCCATCAGGTCAAAGGTGTATACACAGTGTGGAACTACCCATCATATCGGAGGTGTATACACAGTGTGAATTTACCTTTCATGTGGAATGTGTATACGCAGTGTGGAACTACCCATTATGTCGAAGGTATATACGCAATAAGGAACTACCCTTCATCTCGAAGGTGTATACACAGTGTGAATATACCCATCATGTCGGAGGTGTATACACAGTGTGAATATACCCATCATGTCTGATGGTTATACACAATGTGAATAAACCCATCATGTCGAATGTGTATTCGCAGAGTGAATATACCCATCATGTCGGAGGTGTATACACAGTGTAAATTCGATACCTTAGATATTTAAAAGTTAAAGTCCACATCTGCTATTTATATATATATTTTTTTTTTATTATAAATATTATTTTTATTATTATTTTTAATATATTTAATAGGAAATAAAAATAATAAAAAGTGTTTGTTATATGATGATTGAAAACCTCCAACTGCCCAAATTCTGAAATTCTAGGGTGATGCACTTTACACACATTGATCTGTGTTAATTCATCGTCAGCAGATAACCTGTTGTAGCCACGGTTGTAGTTTGATAGACTCCTCTTCCAGATATTTACTACCCTGGCGGTTTAAGGAAAGGTGTGGCGGACAGCTCGACGGACGTACTGATGGACGGACGAATGGGACATTTCCAAACAATAAACATAGAACTAGTACATACATAACTACATGGGAATAACATAAAGCCATTGAAGCTTAATCGTTATTACTGTTTTTCATAATATTATCAGATTATTAGATAAATAACAACTTGTTATTTACACAATGACCCCTGATACGCTTGATTTAAGTTGATTATTAGTTTAAATATTCTAATGCAGGACATTAATACATTTGAAAATGAATACAGTCAAGCTACGTTTGTTACATAATACACGTTTCCATATGATACGACCCTCAACAGACTACACACCGTGCACAGAATAAACTACTTGAAACAGAATTCTTCCCAATATACTCGCATATGCTCGTACGTAGAGTATATCTAATTTTATGCAATACATCACGTTGGATTGCAGTGACTTAAATAGCCCGTTGTCGTCGTACAGGTTTGTCATTATTGTCAAAAAATGAGCAAATCTTAGGCGCATATGTTTGTACGAGTATTTAATTTGTTGAAATTAAATCATGTGAAGACGGTTCTGTATAAGCAGTTTAAATACAAAATATATTAATGTTTGGATCATCCTAGTTACATACGCGTGGTTATTGTATATCTATATCCCTCAACTTACTCCATACTCGAACATTGTGTCTATATGAAACATTTTAGACCACGCGATAAGTTCGCAGGATGATTGTTTTAGGATGATGTTAATATCTGCATCTGTTAGTGTGATAGCAACTATTCCCGCCCACTGTATTGTTCTTTGTTAAGATGAGAGCAGAGTTTTACATGTTTTGATGTAATGCAATCTGATAAAAGATCCCATAGCACCGACTTAAGCATTATTAATTTTTTGAGTCACGTTATACGAGCTTGGTAATTCCAAAGGGTCAGGAAGGAAGATATCAATGAGTCAATGAACCGGATGACTTTACAGCCGCAACACGACACGATAATCTGTTGTTTTGAAATTCAAATAAACTATAATAAAAGATTTCTTTCTCGAAGCACATGAACCAGATCAAAAAATGAAACCAGCAGACTCGGGTCTTTCATTACTGAGGGGTAACAAACTATAGTGTCAGTCTTCTTATTCTGATTAACTCAGTCGGTAGCGCATCTGACTACCAATCAAAGGGTCGAAGAGTTCGAATCTCCATTCGGCTACAGTCTCTGTGGGGGTCGGTGAACGACATTGTGTCTATTTAACATGTGTCTCTTACCGCTGATTCAAGTTGGAGAGTTTTCAGTTACTTGCGGAGATCGGGTGTGCTCGAGTACTGGTTATACTTCCAGGATCCCAGGAAACAGTGGTTATGTTAACTGATCGTCTGTTGGCCCTGGATGCATAATGATGACGCTAAATATTCAATCAATCAATTTATTCTTATATGACACAATTAACCTCTGATCAATTTACAAATATTGACAATAAGGTAAGAAAATATCATGCAAAGTTGTTTATAATCATCGATGCATGTTAACAACGTACTAAAATACCTGTTTTTTTCTTTCTTTCTGTAGGCTCACTTTATACCGCCTTCGCATTGAAAAGCGTCATCGGAAATCATCGAGGTTAAAGAAAAAAAAAATATACTGGTTTTTGTGCATTCTTCAAAAAATTTCTACTGTGTGTCATTTTACATACATTTCTCATAAACTTCCTTTCATCGTTAGAAATACAGCTGGCGGTGAAAATGTACTTTATACGGTGGTTAGGTAACATTCATGAATAACACGAATGGCATCTGTGTCATTCTGTTAAAGAATAAGGATGTATTTCTTGTGCCATGATATTATCAAATGTCATTCAACTCGAAAGCCGGGCCCGATAAGCTCAGTCGGTTACGCGTCTGACTATCAATCCAGGAGTCGTGATTTCGAATCCTCGCCTGGCAACAGTCTCCGTGATGATTTATATACGACATTGTGTCTCATTATCATTCGTCTCTCACCGCTCAAGTTGGAAAGTTATCAGTTACTTACCGAGATGGGCAGTGTTTGAGTACTAATAACTTCAGGATCCCAGGAAACAGTGGTTATGATAACTTATCGTCTGTTATCCCTCGATGGCATAGAAATGACGCTAAATATTCAATCAATTTATCAATCAATCAGCTACAAAATTGAAAAAAAAAATTGGAAACTTTTAAACGTTTATCCAACACAAATTCTATTATACCTCGAATATCTCTAGTGAAGCGGTTCCACACTGAAGAAAAATTCGACAGACATACCCCTCTCACACAAAATGGACGGAACATTACCAGTGTTACCATCTTATAACTAGTCCCGAAGTGAAAAGAAGAAGAATACATCGCTATCTGCGACTAATACATAGCTGACTGAAGCTCACAATCTCAAAGTAATAAGAAGAATGCACCGCTATCTGCGACTAATTCATAGCTGACAGAAGCTCACAATCCCCAAGTGAGAAGAAGAATGCATCGCTATCTACGACAAATTCATAGCTGACAGAAGCTCACAATCCCCAAGTGAGAAAAAGAATGCATCGCTATCTGCGACTAATACATAGCTGACTGAAGCTCACAATCCCCAAGTGAGAAAAAGAAAACATCGCTTTTTACGACAGATACATAGCTGACTGAAGCTCACAATCCTCAAGTGAGAAGAAGAATGCATCGCTATCTACGACTAATTCATATCTGACTGAAGCTCACAATCCCCAAGTGAGAAGAAAAATGCATCGCTATCTGCGACTCATACATGACTGAAGCTCACAATCCCCAAATGAGAAAAAGAATGCATCGCTATCTACGACTAACACATAGCTGACTGAAGCTCACAATCCCCAAATGAGAAGAAGAATACATCTTTATCTACGACTAATACATAGCTGACTGAAGCTCACAATCCCTAAGTGAGAAAAAGAATACATCGCTATCTGCGACTAATACACCAGTGTTACTGCCGAATATGCAAGCCCCCACCCTCGACATCCTGAATCCGCCGCCAGTTACTGACGTATAGTTATCATTGTGTCATTTACACAAAAAGTTAGTGACCACACAGTGGATTTCCTTACCAAGATATAAAGCTGTTTTTGCTTATATATTACATTTCATCACCCAGCTGCGATAAATACGCTACGAAACCAAAGGGTTAAATCTGCGTTGGTTGCTAGTAGAATGCTGCTGAAACCGATGCCGGAGGGAGGGGTTGGCACGCGTTGAATAAATCAACATCCCTCATAAGCAAACACAATTAAATCGAGTCTGTTATTTTATCATGTCAAAGCATTCATTACTGTTGATACACTGCCTACCTGATATACATAGGTTTTTCACGTAAAAGTAAGTTTATCAGGTACATTATATGACGTCAGTATGTATAATTATATGTTTAGACCTGGGCGAAATCTCTACAGGCTGTGACAAAAGTTTGATGCTGATTTTCAATTTCATGAAATAGACGAATATGAAATATTGACATGATAAAGAGAATGTTATATTGTCTGATATTATAAACTTCATCAGGTAAACGGAAAACTATCCTTTCTTAAGTTTATTCTGTGCTTACGAGGAATACTTTATCAGGTTTTTTTTGTTACTTTATCTATATTAATTATTATCCTATCTGTAATCATTATCTGCATTGTATGCATTTGCCCGATGATGATCTATACGCCATCTATTGTTAGATTCTCTAACGTCATGCTTTTCATCAATACAGCTTATATTCATTTAGATTCCGATTAGCTCAGTCGGTTACGCGTCTGTCTATCAATCCAGCGGTCGTGAGTTCGAATCTCCGCCCGGCAACAGTCTCCGTGATGTTTGATATACGACATTGTGTCTCATTATCATTCGTCTCTCACCGCTGTTTCAAGTGGAAAAGTTATCAGTTACTTGCGGAGATGGGGTGTGCTCGAGTACTGGTTAATCCCACGAAACAGTGGTTAGGTTAACTGATCGTCTGTTAGCCCTCGATGGCACAAAAATGACGCTAAATATTCAATCAATCAATCAATCATTTAGATTCGTAGTTTATTTGACTTTTTATTATGTTTTTCTAACATGATCATAATTTCTTTATAATGTAATACGTTAAACCTCACATGACCAAATCTTACAGAAAAGTAAACGAAAAGGTCGTAAATCATCACCGACAAGTGCAACTTTCGCATGAATTATACTGTTGCATCAGCTGACTTCAACGTAGGTATGCAGATATCATTTACTTTTATTGACTAGGTTAATTAATAATGAAAAATTAGGTAAAACGCTCTATATATAAATAAAACATCCTTTGTTTAATATTCACGATATATCAATGTGCACACTGTGATAACAGACACAGTTTTTGTGAACCCTACTGGAAGGACAGTATGTGATACATTTTAGTCCGTTTATCACAGACGTACTTAACCGCAAAGCATTATAATTATAAAATAACGAAATGTTGGATTAGCACAGGACCTTCATTTCATTTCAGTTAACATTTTCAAGTATGTATACTTATGTAAATGAATTGAAAACACTGGTTTATTTATGATCGTATATCCTTTCTATAGGACATACATATCTTATTTCGCAAAAACTGTGTATCTGTTATAATGCAAATGAATAATGTAAATAATTTTTTATGTAAGTCGCAACGCACTATTTTTTAAACAAGTTATGTTAGGAATTTCAGTATTTTCATTTTCACAGCTTATATTAATATGTTTACATTTTAATTTAAAAAGGTTACGTGTTTTATCTTTTGAATTTTTGATAAAAAAAAAACAACCCGTTAAAATTAAGTTTGGATGTATTAATATAAAACATGAATATATCAGTATACTATACCTACATATTTACAACGCAAATCATAAAACTTACGTTCGGTACATGCACGGTCATTTTTATATATACTGATAGCATGCAAAAGGCGTATTCTTAGCGATAAGAAGAATAACAAGGCTAATGTCAGTGCGTCGGATCCATGCTCAATGGGTTGCGGGTTCGTTTTCCCTCCAGGTCCATGTTTTTAGTCCGGAAGTGAAGAACTTCATCAGTAGTTTTTTTTAAAATTCAGAAAGACATTGAATATGAATTTGCATCACACATGATGATACATGTACCTTTGATGTGATACAGTTAAATGTGTAGATATGATGTGATGTGTTGTGCTACATATAGTTACACACAACACGACTGGTCTGTTTGACATATTATCATTCCAAAGGACAATCTCTTGAATTAACACTATACAGTATAGTACAGTATAGTATAACTTCGATTGCTCGAACCTGACGGGACTGAACATAATAGTTCGAGTTAAGGTTTGTTCGAGCCAAGTATTATACAACATCATACCATACATGTACATGTTTATACATCGAAATAGGAGTTTGTCCGGGACCAAATAAGTAGTTCGAAATATATGTGGTGTTCGAGCAATCCATGTTCGAGCCAACGAAGTTCTATCGTAAATCTATTCTCTTTTTCTCAATAAGTGAACACATATATCATGTATCTATTTTATTGGTTTTACTGATGTACACAATGTCTTATTGCTCAGGATATTTTGTAAAGGCATTTGTAAGTCTATGAACACTATATATAATGCAATATGGTTATTATATGCTGTGGTTTATTCAAGGCATTTACTTCATTTCGGTATGAATACTATATGGACATAATAAACGTCAAATACACCTTGATAATGTTTTTTTATAAAATTTATTTTTTTTATTATTTTAATATTTCATTATTCATTACAACAATAACAGTGACTTAAATAGTTGAATGTTTATATGAGTGTTTACGGTAAAATAATTAATCCATGATAGTTGTTGTCGACGAAACACGTCCCGTTTTGTCTATTAATAATCTCCACATAGTTAAGTATGTGTCACAGTCGAAAAAAAAACTACTGGCCCTTCAATCCTAAAAACTTTACATTGTAAATTACTGTCCGAAATATAGAAATGACTTTTTCAATCGTACGTCATTTGTGTTAATCCACATAGGAAAGTACGTATGACGGAAAATAATTTGACTATTTCCGATTGGAATGTTATAGTCATAATCGGAATGCCTCGCGATTTATCACAAATATGTTCCTTGGTAACGATTGCAAGAATAATGTACTTGGATTTCATACAATATGGATATGAAATATAATAGACATGTATGTGAACATTCTGAATGAGAGGGTTGCGTTTATATAATAATTATAGTGATGACATCTAAATGAGCATGTATCTGTGTTAAGTCTATAATGTACACAAGTGTGAACCACCGATTCTCGTCACTTAGAACAATTGTATCACATGTTATTAATGTATCACACCGTGACCTCTATCTCACACGTTTAACGTAGCGTTTGACTGTGGATGAACACTAAGATAGGAATGTTTTAACTTTGGAATAAATGCGTCCACTAATTGATTAAATTTAACCCGTTTTATTCACCAGTTTCCCTAGATTCACCTCTGTGTCGCTTTCGTTTTGCTGCCTTCCACGATTGGCCGCATTCACATGCTACTGTCACGTGAATTCTTTTAAATACCCATGACTCTTCATATGTTGTATTCTGTCCAATCAAAGGAACGGGCTTACATGCGTCCGACGGATCCCGTTTTAATACTTTGATCGCGTATTTTACCGGGTTGCACGTGTACATTCCGAAGAAACAAGATTTCTGTTTACATTCTCCATCTAAAATCCTTTTTGGGAAATAACCATCATTTAGTTTTTTCCAGTATGTAGTTTTCTTACATTCCCATGCAGGATGAAATTGATGTTTACCAGAACTTCGTCTTTTCCGAGATTTTCTCCGTGATATTGAATCGAATAGCAAATTCTGATATAAAAAACTATTATCTGAAATTATATTTTTATTATCACCGTCGCCAGTTAAAGTGGCGTCTCTTTTCCGTCGCATAAACATTCTGGATTGAACACGTACGGTACCACCTTTATCAGAAGAACCGGTAATATCTTCTAATTCTTCTTCGTCATTTAACAAGTTGCCTACTTTGTCACCAGTTTCTTTATTTATCACAGAACTTTTCGAAGGACTTCGTTTCATACTGTCGTCGTCATAGGCCATTTTTGTTTCATCGAAGGCCGTTCCCATGCGAGTACGCAACTCCTCAAGTGTTAAAGGACGACAACCCGTAGTCTTCACAGAAATTTTATCCTTATGTTGTATCACTCTGGTCTTCACTTTGTTACTTGGAAAGGCGCTTGTTGGACAAGTGAGTAGACCAATGTAGAAGAAAACTATAACCAGCTTTCGAAATTTTCTAGCCTGCAATAGAAAAAAATATATATTTCACATTAGAGAACCAATAAACTCGAGGGATATTTCTAGTTTTGTAAATACGTTAATTGTTTTTTTCTTCACATCATTATTGATCAGAGTGGCAACAACTTTAAAGTTGCAGGGTTACATATTGATTTGTGTAAATCAAATTAACAAGCATAAAGAAATACAGTATTGGATAAATAATGAACACGTTAATATCCATATAACCATAATACGAAAAAAATGCAAGTTTTGAATTGGGAAAAGTTATTCCATTTTCGTAGTTTTATATTTTATCGACCATCAAACGAAGATCGAAAATGGTTTTTAACTTCTATAACTTGATTGACATTTGTAATTTAGTTGTTTGCAAAAGCCATACAATTAAACAGTTCTGTGACGTTTAAAATTCATTGAAAACAGTTTTAGAGCAACACAATCAATTTAAGAACAAACATGTTATTATATGAACGAAGCTTGAGTATTTATATAAATAATTTGGAAGTAATTATAAACTAGGTTTGTTAATATGTAGTTGTTAACGTCGGAAAATGTACGATTAAGCTAATATATTTGCATTTATTTGATTTTTTTAAATTTTATCTATATTGTTAATCGGCACTTTAGGAAGTGTAACAAGGTGTGGTTCACGGTAAATATCCGCTATCAAGATCTTTTAGATAATCCACAATTTTGCAATTGTATACAGTTATCGAGTGCATCAGTGGTTTACTGTACACCGCATAAATGAATACGTTTTGTTAATTTGTGTAGTGTATGAAGTATACAGAAGCAAACTGTTTAATAAAACACAGCATGTCAAGAGAAATTACATTATAATCTAATACATTCTTTGACATTTGTTGAAAAAACAACAACTTCGTATTAGTAAATAACAGACGATACGGTTATAGTTCCGTCATCCTGACACTAACAAATATAGCTTTTTTTTTTGTAGAGAATTTCATTGTGAAAAGGAAATTATTTGATTTGTATAACTGAGATGAATGGAAATTCGGATACTTGAGATTTTTCGATATTTTGCGTGAATACGCGAGCGTTCACAGAATCCCAATCATTTGCGTTGTGCCCTTGGTAATATGTATTAAATTCTACATTTGTCTGGGGAAAAGTGTTTTATCAACTTTTAAGATATAGTGATGTTGCTGGATAGTACAACCGAATCGTGCATTACTTAGTATTTGTTTGGGGATAGTACAACCATTGACCAAATATTGCACTAATGTTCGTTTGTTTGGGGATAGTACAACCATTGACCAAATATTGCACTAATGTTCGTTTGTTTGGGGATAGTACAACCATTGACCGAATATTGCATTAATGATCGTTTGTTTGGGCTTATGTTTTACTGGCATATTTTATTACATTTATCCATACTTATTATTTGATCTTTATTGCCACTGAATATACATGTATAATGTACATGCATCATTGATTGTTAGAGGATGGGCTGTAGCAGAGTAATCGTCTGTAGAGGGTTAGTCCATGAAGTGATTAGGTTGATGAATACTCTATGTGTACATGTGAGCTGACCACTCCGATTGAGATTGAAATGCAAGGATAGTCCCCCAAGTTATGATCATCTGTATGCGAAGCATGATTGTTAAGTTTGCTACAGAGTTATCCAGATTCATTCATCTAATTGGAATCCTACCTGCTTTTTGCCAAACATGTGGTGTATTTTTATTCGTTTAATATAAAGTAAACATATTATTTATGTTTTATTTTCTTTTTCA
Organism: Panopea generosa; assembly: GCA_029582155.1. Taxonomy (NCBI): domain Eukaryota; kingdom Metazoa; phylum Mollusca; class Bivalvia; order Adapedonta; family Hiatellidae; genus Panopea; species Panopea generosa. The sequence continues at coordinate 16,008,445 of CM055901.1, read as the reverse complement.
CATTGAATTTCAACTTTAAATTTTACATTTTTGGTCAATATAATAGTTAAGTTGACTGATTTTGTAATAGTGTGTTTGTGTCACATTCATACCTTTTTTATCTGTGCAAATTTAGCATATATCCATATCTAAATATTGCATTTAATTTGACAAAGACAAGCAAATGCAATGAAATATCAGACACATAAACTACGTATAATCATGATATTTTATTTCTTCCATACATATCTTTCTTTATCAAACATTTTGATTGTATTGCACACATCAGAAAATGTGTCATGGAATGATTTTGGCTATGTCAACAATTAACAACTTTAAAGTACTATTTTATCCAACAGCTACATACCAGCCATCACCATATAGATGCTTAGGACTTTTTTATGATATTTGATCACTTAATAAAAACATCGGTTATTTATGAAATGGACGATTTACCCTGACCCTCAGAAACATATTACGGGGTGATTAAATGGATCATTTTTTAGTGATTGAAATTAAAAATTAAAAAAAAGTGGTAGATGGGAGATTTACCCCGACCCTCACAAACCAATTACGGGGTAATTTAATGGATTATTTTTTGGCGATTGAAATTTTAAAAAAAAAGGGATGTTAAACGGTTATCGTTACGCGTTATTTCGTCGGCTTCAAGGAAATATGCTTGATATAATATTTATTAACTGACATTATCATACATTTGGTGACCGTGATGATGAAATCAATGCTGAGGAGCACGTATACATGTTATTTCAATATGATGTGAAGTATTATTTTATTAAATGCGATTGCAGTACTTGACAGAGTACCTATTTACAAAATATAAACCGTTATTTTGATTTAAAGCAACCTTTAAGTCGTAAAGAAATACCAAGTTTGATTGTAATTATAATATGATAGAATACACACCTGTTGATGCGTCCAAGACGGTAGCATTTCATGAGAATTTCGTGGATAAATGCTTCCCCTCAAGTAACAAGCTAAATCAGGTTCGAGAGGGGTAACCAATGTGAACTGACTGTATCTGGACATTGTGGCGGACCGTAGTCTGTGACGATTGCTCCCTTCGCATCTTTGTCGCCTAGGATCCGTCTTGCTTGTCAAATAGCTGTTGCACTATTTAAATGCTATGCTCTCTTAGTCTCTGATCTCTTTTATTCCACGCATACACTTAATTGTCAAAGTGTGAAATCCCCGTATAAACTTACAAAACACTGTTTATATTTCGTAGAAATTGAAATAATTCCAGTACACTAATACGAGTGTATCCGATACCAATATTCCGGAATACTAAAGTAATAGACTCATAGAATAGTTATTCATATAAATACAATTCGCTCTCTGCTGCAGTTATGTGCCAACAACGTACTTTATCTCGCTGCTGTCGTTTATATAACTATCGACACCGGTCAATAGCTGATGTGAAGTTAATTGTTCCGTTTTTCGATACCAACTTGATATACCATTTCCTGTGTCCCTCAATAAATATCTAGTGTCACTCTAACGTTGCTTCATAGCATCCGAAGCTGCTGGGTAACGACGATCCGAATTTACCGGTAATTGCACGCGCGGCGTTGATTGGCTAGTCTTTAAGCATCCCACGCAGTTTGCAATCTCTGGATATATGACAGCAATGTTACGCCTCAGTTCTGAAATGGTAGAGGAAGAAATAAGTATGTAATAGGCACGGCATCTGTCTCACAGAACTGCGCGTTAATACACTATTTTATCCATTTTATTTCTTTCAGTTAATCGGATTTAGAATAAATAACCAGAAACTACGCCCTATGCAGATTAAATATATCAAACTGTACTTGCAGTTTCTATCTATATTTAAAATAATTTTTATTACGTATGTATTTATATGAATCATGACTATTTCATATTCAGAGGCAATGTTTTAACAATACATGACACATTTTTCTTTTACCTCACGTTAATTAGGTAAATCAGCCAATGTTTATAGTCGCGATCGATTCATTGTCAGTAAACTAATTGAACTAGAACAATTAACACAGTAATCCATTTGTCTTCAAAAACCAAAAAAATATGAATTTCAATTATAATATTTAGTTTATTGATTTTCTGTGAACACGCTATGATAATGGTCATGCTTTTTTACTTTCCATTTCCAAATTTAACTACAACTTGCTAAAAATAGACGTTAACTGATTAAAAACACTAGTTTACTATGGAATTTTATCAAAGAATGAATAAAGGAAAACACCAGCGCCATTCTTACATTACGTGTTAATTGGATACGACACAGATAGAATGGCTGAAAAACATCGTATAAACAATTTTCAATATTTCTTTGTTCCGGTATGTAAATGAATACGCTAGATTGTATTATCGAATCGTATTACAGACCGATTGCTCTTAATATGCGTCCGCCCTTTCTTAATGGAGGACGACTTCTTTCATAATTGATTTAAGCTGAACATTTAGCGCAGTTGTATCTAAAAAAAAGTATAAATATCTGAATGTAATCGTTGTTTTAAGTTGTTAACCATATCACTGCCAGTGTACTTTAGTATGCATGACATACTAGATAGCTAGCTTAACTGCCACTGTGTAACAAAACGCATGTAAATACATCTTTTTACAAACTACGCATGCACGAATGGATACAATAACGACTTGGGATTCGCCATACGATATACTAGTTAACATTAAATCATATGTAGCCGTCGCCGTGTACATTGTTGCCATTGGTAATGGTCATTTTAGGTTACATGATTTGTCGGCAATTTAATTTATTTAGTATTATCATATTATCATAAAATAGGTTGAAAAGATTATTAGCAAAAATAAATAAATTCACGAGAATCAATGCTAGTTTGTAATATCGTTTTGTTAACTTTGTGTTTTTCTTTATAAAATCACGCATACACGCCATGTATTTAATAACTGATAAAAAAATATGCAACAATAATGATATTTGATTGTTTAGGTTTGTTTTTTTAGCATTACAGCTTAACTTTTATACATGTTTTACGTCAATTTTTAACAGAAATTTATGAACTCAGATAGATGCTGTATTCTTCAAGTTTATAACGTTTATATACGAGATGACTTCTGTACCTAAATACCTTAACATTTAAATGTTCTGATATGAGTTATCACGCCCTGTACATTTATAGCTTCTTTGCTCACAAAAATGTTACGAATCCGTGACCTTCATTAGATAAGCTTATTAAGCAGATTTGCGTACTGCATTGTTTTAATTCCACACATTTACCAATGAAATGTTTCAAAGCATAGTTATGATGACAGTCAAGTTTGATATGAAGTATTTCTTAGTATCAAATATACAGTTTCAGCAGGTTTCCTGCTCTTACACAATTCACTGAAACCTTTAAAAGTATTCCGATTACATTTTTGAGTTATTTCCCTTCCATTATCGACTTTATTTCAACAAACATTAACACGGAGTTTCGAGTAAGTCCAATTTATGATCGAATTTCATCTAACGCATGAAACTCGACACGTTTAATGTACTCCCAGAGTGTATGACTAGAATATATGTGTAGGTGGCACTTGTCCGATCAATTTGCTTAATGCAATTAGTAAGGTGAACAGTGTGCTGTACATTCCATGACAAAGCAGACAACATGAGTAGAAAGGCAAATAAGTTTATGGCGCTTAGTAATTATACTCTGACGGTAGTTACATGCAATAAAGCAAGATATTAGTATCAAATACTACATCCACAATGTGCAGCGACGACAATGTTTCCGATATCGGTATTGACTTTAATTTGCTCGCCCAAAACCTTTGATACACTTTTTAACTCATTCGTTTCGAAGTTTTGTAGTGTGGGATTAAATGTTTTTTTGTTTGTTTATTTATTCTATGACATGTATTTACTTTTCATGATGTCATGTCTTGATTCATAACATCAACAGGTGGTTCAGTGATTCATTATATGCATATCAGAAGTTAATTGTCCATTACCATGAACTGACTCGGCCGTTTTTGTTTCAGTTATTAAGTATAATATCTAAACAATAGAGAAAACGTTTAAGAAAAAAATGATGCTAGAGAATCACATGATTTATCCAAGAAAGGGAAACAACTAACTCGATTTCAACCTAAATATACTACAGTTCACTCGCATAATCTGAATATTGTAGTTATTTTAATGTGCTTCGTAATTTGTAACGTGGGAGAAAAGCATGCACGTGATCTTACGGCGCCCACACATTTTAAAATATGTGGGCGTATCTTGAGGAATTCAAGACATCATAAAAATATATATGAATGTTCCAAAAATAAATACAAGTTTCATTTGAAATAAAATGAAAAGGGCGTAGTTTCAATGATTAAATACCCTATCAAGTTACTAACGGAAATGTACGTAAATACATATAGATGTTTTTCTTTAGTATTTTAGCAAATATGTGAACTTTTCCGTCGGAATTGTATGCAATATAGAATACATACAGACCGTTGATATAATGACGTGAGATGTTCTTTTAGAAGTGGGGCGTAGATTGTAGTCACCAATGTGTATGTACAAGAGGATAGGGAATGTATAGATTGAATTATGACACCTCTTAAATAAATTTACTTTGGAATTACATTTATAGTACTAGAATAATGTGCTAATATCTAGAACTATTTTAAAAGTATTACAACACGGTAACACATATCTGTTATTTTAATACAGTTGTATACACATGCTCAAATCTTACAGGCCAAAATTCGAAAAAAAACAAAGAGATAAAAAGACCGCATACTGTTAACTATGCGACAGCTGAACTCTCGTTCTTTGACCCAGAGAAATATTTTACTTTTTGTTTGCTTAGATTCCAAACTATTTCCATATTAGTTGAGTATCACATTGCCGTAATGTTATGATAACTATTCCTTAATAGACAGAGATGGTAATCATCGGTTTTATTTGATCATGACAATGTTAAGAAGTACGTATCTATCAATGTGAAGAGGCAACGCTCTTATGAAGATAAGTAAAAAACGAATGAGACGAATTGCACAAATACTATAATGTAAATATGCACTGTAAAACACTTACTTAAAGCATTCCATCGAGCTTGTTAGATAAACGTCAAGGTAATGGGCAAACAATATACAAAGCAAAAATAACAGTAGCGCCATTTATGACAGAATATGAAAAAATGTGGCTTTATTTAATGGAAAAGAATGTTCGCTCAAGAGCTAGAATTCTATAGCTACCCTACTGTTTACATTGAGTATACACATAATAAAGGGATATGTCAGTTTCTTACACAAAATATCAGAATGTTAAACATGTGCGTCATTGGATTTCTTAAGCTATGACTTTGCTTTTCTTTTAAATAAAGATATAACTAAGGGGTCGTATGACTAATTATTGGAATATTGAACTTTCTAGTCATCACCTTCTGTATATTTCTCATGAACGTGATTTCTGACACGTTAGCAATAACTAACCAATATTTGAAACTCAGATATATTTTTGTTTTTAAAACAGCAGTGTACTACAAGATTAGTTATGATATTTAATTGTAAAACAAAGCAAACAATTTTAACAGTATTTTCGAAATAAAATGATCTTAAACCATAAATATGTTGATAGTTAGTGTAACATATACATGTCTGTGATGTTTGAATGTCTCGTCTGGCGAACTATTCGCGTTTTGGATTGTGGTGTAGAAACAGGCAACCAGGTGCCACCTTTATAAACGATTACTCCTACACCAACTGATCAAAATGTTTGTAGATTATGTTATTGCATTTGTGATAGCTTACATTTTGAACTCGTCTTTTGTTTGATATGAATCTTTTTTTTTATTTTTGTATGTAGGTAAACATGAAAAACTGTCACCTACGAAATGTATATGAGGATATGTTTATCTTTGAAGAAGCACCGATTAGTACGTTTATACCTAGATTTTATTGATTGCATTTGTAACGAATAATTTGCAGTCTGAAACGTCTTCGTTAGCTTTAAAATATCACCTGCTAAACATTAAATTGAATTTGATGTTTCTGTACTAGACAATCGGAGCTTTAATCATTATCTGACAAAACGTCGCAATTGTTTTACGTTTGTCTTTGAAGTTATAGATAGCCCTGTGCAACAACGGATTAGCAATCAAAGAAATTACGCCATCGTTAATAGACACATCAAAATGGGTAAAATAGTAAAGAAAATAAATGTACAAAAAATAATGGTGATATTATACGTACACCAATTTTAAAGTTACTGGATTGTCAATTTAAAATGCACACGTATGTGCACGGATCGCTGATTTGATAAACATCTCAGTGTATAATTGCATTCCAGACACTCAGAATATGATAATGGTGTCCTCAAACACGCAATTGTACTCGTGCTTGGTTTCTCTTACACATCTCAAATCAGGCATTTTTTTCTTATTGCATAACACTTTATGTTTCAAACACTTATTATTAAGATAGACCCCGTTGTACTAATCTAAAACATATGCTTCTGATGAATATAGTATTATGATCACGAAGAATCAGAAAACAAGTTCCGGTAAAATAAAGCAAGCTAAACTGAAAAAGCAGTGAATAAAAACGCATAACGGAGAATGAAATATAAACATGCCGTTTTAGCTTGATTATTGCTATAACGTTGATTTCAAATCATATATAGATGAAATATCATGAAATAGTCAATGTTTGATACTGATGTTTGCTAAATTATTGTGTAAGATTTTATTTATACATATCTAATTAAATTTTAGAACAAACTGTCTAACATATGTTTCCCTTGTCTCCACATTCAATATACGTATATTAACATTGACCTTTTGGCTATGCAACTTGAAATTAAATCCCCTATTTACATAAAGATATCGGTTACAGTGATATTGACACCCAGATGGTTATTTGCTTTTCTTATCTTTATTTTTTATAACAATATCAATTATGATGCATTCGCTACAACATTTCGTATAACTTAATGGATATTAAACTTAGAGGTTTAGTTGTATTTATTTCATCTTGGTCGACCGTCCTTTGGTATTGTACAAGTAGTGTTCAATTTCTACTGGAAAGTTCATGTCAATTATCAAACTGGTCTGGCAGACTTATCCCACGCAGTTTTCTGCGACATTTCCTGTAAGGCTGAACGCTTGCAAACACCCACATCTTAGTTCGGTTACAGCAATTAACATCAAGGATAAAAAACATGTTGACCTAAAACAATACAACAACATCAACATATTTTTTAATTATACAGCTATAGCACAGGATCATTTAGAACTGTTTGGTTATAGCATGCCCGTGCGTCATGGTCACATGGTTCTTTTATCATAATAGTGATGCTCATTTACACAACACTTGTTATTGCTTGATTCTCTTTATATTACCAGGGTTTAAATATATATTTATCAAATTCATGAAATATTTTTTCAATATGTACAAACCATGTTGCACACTTTAATTACGATATCCGTCCGGCAAGCAAGTTAGATTCGGATGTTATTCAACATCACTTAACGAAATAGTTATTGCGTATCAATACATCGAAGGGCATAAGTAGGTATTTCTATATGTGTGTGTCAGCGACGTTGTTATTGTTTATGGATGTCATTGATGATTCTTGAGGTGATCGTAATTCAAAGTTGAATTTGATCAGAAATGTCACGTGACATAGAGAGGCGTTAATTTAAACTAAACAGCTGCGTCTCATATTGTTATATATTCTAGCATTGCAACATATCATTTTCAAATTGCTCCTGACATCGCATTACCATTTTGAAAATAAAAGAGTTCTAACATTCTTTTAAAGTGCGAAACAGTATCATGTCATGAAATATTCAATTTTAATTAAAACTTTGTTTTTTATTTTTGTATTTATTGTTTTCGTTTCCCTGTTAATACATTTGCTTGTATATAGACCTATTATTATCAGTGGATATTAAGGAACGGAAATCATCTCTGTTGTAGATTTTTTTTTTTCTCAAGGTAATTGTGGCACTACACATTGTGATCACATGTCATTTCGCAAAATTTACGTTGGTCAATATTGATAATAAAGGCAACACTTTTTATAATAGTAAGTGTAGTTGTGCTCAGTTTGCAAAACTGACATGTAAAGAAAGTGTTAATGCATCAAACTCACTTTTACAATACTGATACAGAACATTTTCATAGTTTGAGAACATCTCCATTTATAGTTAGGGAATGGTATTTGTGATACTCACGTTTCTTTTCAAAAAAGTTGTCGTTTTACATATCTTACCTGTATGTTTCCGATTAACATATGTCAAACAATTTAAATCTAAAAAAAGATCGAAGAAACATATATATAGTGATATATGCACATGATATAAAAACATGTTGTTTTCATTTACACGTCTGTCTGCGTTCAACCCTGAGTCAGCCCCCTTGGGTAATAGATATTTCTCAAGATAGAATTAAGCTATGTTTGCCCAAGGTTTTATACACTTTACTAATTTGCATGAACGTACACTCGCTTATATCTGGTTAGGAAATAGAATGACACGATCATCCTAATTTATTATTTTCTTCCACCGCATTTAGATACCAACAGCTGCTGCCATAAATACAAGTACACTATTAGGTGTTATTTAAAAATCAACAATATTTTTTCTCACTTTTTCCTTATCAGGTGCGTTCTAATAATGAGCGTGATACTGATTACTACTTCTGCAAAATCAATTTGATTATCCGGTATGTTGATATGTTAAGGCGTACTAATTCAGAACTAAACACTAGTTCGCCAGGTGAAAATTAAACTGTCTGTAGTGATCAATTTTCAAAAACCATGTCCTTCTACCGCTATCCATTTAACCAACTAATCGTCTAAATTCATAGACACAAGTCTTAGTAGCTTGAATCACAGGCGACATCTCATAGTAATAGTACATACATTAGTAATATTTTAGAATTAAAACAAGAATGAAGGCAAACTTCATTAATGCACATACCTCATACACTATATACTGCGGCAATTAATTATAAAACTATCATGTTATGTATTTCAACTTTAGAAAATTATATATTGGACAAGGAATAAACACAGCCTAATAGATGACAAGATAAGATTTTAATGGACATATTTGTATACATAGTTTTTAAATAATATTATTAGATCGTAGTTTCCGCAAGCACACGTTCAAATAAGATTACAAGATAAGTCTTGGGTACACACATTTACTTTAAAGACAAGAGGGTGGGCTGGGATGGAAGACCGTTATGCCCATATTTTCAAATATTGCACATTTATCACCCTAGCAAAACAGGTATAATGCTGTACCCTGTCATGTTTACAAGTTTGAAGGTGGTTTTAAGTTAAAGTGCCAGGTCCTTGATATCAAGTCATTCATATGTTAACAAATTAAAAGTGTGTGATAACATTTTAACTAAATTAACTCCATGTCTTACTTTTGAACTAATCATTTTAATGAAATCTTTGAAAAACTGTGAAATAATGATTTGAATGCTAGTCGTTAAATTAAAATGCAGGTATATATAATTTAGTTTAAATATCTGGCGACAGTCTAGACTGTTTGAAATGTATAAAGTAAGACTGCATAAGACTTATGTTAAAACGGCGTCGACATTCAGTATTTACAATTGTAATATGCAGTCACGTCGTGTCTATTTGATTTAAAGACGTTTATGTATGCAATACGGTATGTATGTATTTTCAATGCGCTATTTATTTAAACCGAAAACTATTATATCAGTACACAGCGTATGTGCTTTCACTTACATTAAATTAATCACAAGATAGTCATGCTATATTATTTCACATACGTCAATTAATGTACGAATGTGAATTTGTAAATAAAAAGTCCAAATAGAGAGTAAATAAACGTGCAACCCAGATGCAGGTTGTGAGTTCGAGTGTTGGTTCTTTTCAAACATTTTAGAATTCAACTGAAATGGTGCAAGGTGTTCGTGATTGTGGTATACTCGTCCATAGACAGGAATAAGACTATATCATGGTGATCTTTTACTTCAGTCATAAATACAAGTTACCCGTTATATATATATATATTATTTTTTTTTAAATATGCCGCAAAACCTTTATCAAAAGCAAATCAAATCAGCATTTTAACTCTTAAATTGCATATTTCAATCTGAAAAATCTGTTTGGCAATAAAACAATGCAAATTAGCAGCGTCATTCTTTGTTGACATTAAAGAGACACTCATTCAGTTGTCATCACTATTCTTCCAAAGGCTATTTGTGTTTTATTCCGGTCAATTAATCAGCGTAATCGATAACGTACCATAGACAGAGACCAATCATTAAAAAATCGTCTTCAAATTAATTAAGCGAGAAATGACTTTGCTATTTCACGACCAACGACGAATATCCTGTAAGGTGTTTGGGCGGAAAAGAAGTTTATAGATATGCAGTAATAACCTAGTGTGCTGCAGACTCGTTGGCTTGATGTTTGAAGCATGTTTAACTGTTTACTCAAAAAGCTATCAATTATCCGACAATTGCTAGCAAGTTTCTTATTCAAATCGTTTCATGTTAACCTGTTTGAAATGTCAGCCAAAATCTAAGATTCAAACTACGCATACAACTAAACGTTATCTGAAAATCTAGATTACTTTTTTGTAGCTGTAAAGTGTAAACACCTTTAAATATTTTCATCGCTTTCAGTCTAATATAACACTTTTTCCAACATTGATAAAGTACTTGTAATTGTCCGTATTTCCTCTCATGCCTTCAAAATGCATGTAAACTTACGCAACGCAGTGTTTGTTTACTCCAAAAATATCTTCCTGCGTTCATTTATAGAATTATTGACAACTTACCGTTAAAACAAATATCCCAGTTTCTATATCTGTAATTAATCCATCCAAATGTTTAATGGGCATCGTAAATATAACACACGGTTGTTAATTAAACTACGGAACACAAAATCATACAAATCAACACTGTATTATTCAAAAATCTATAATCCGCCACTCTGTTAATATTCAAGTAAATATATCCAAATATTATCTATATCGATGGTGTATTAAAGCAAAATATTGTTCATGAATGATGAAAACAATTGTAATAATCCAATTCACTTAAACGGAAATTAACCCGTGATATTTTTATATCCAACCTTTAAGCTATCCAAAACGTTTATGAAAGTTTTAACGTGACTTGTTTAGCGCACATCCCAGGTACGGTATGCCCTCTTAAATAACATATTTTGAAGTCTGTAGATTTAATGTATACCTTGAATCGCGAATGTTATGCTTTATAACACACGCTATTGCAATGATAGGCCGAGTATCTTCTGTGCCTATTCGAGCGCCAAATGCCTGAAGCGAATAATGTAGGGCTAATTCAGATATTTTAAAATTTTAGGTATTTTATAAAATTACTGTTTAGGCAAGAAGGATGTTATCAAGTATAAAATATAAGATTTTTTGGCAGGTGTAAATGAAACACCGGTTTGTAATTCTACCTGGCTCAAAGTCATTTTATTGGCGGAGTTTATATTCGGCGTAATTGCAGTTTTCTATTTTGTGGACATAGTGTGTAATTTATGTCTTGTTTTTTTTTTGTTGAATTTATTTCTATCTGAACTATCCAAAATTTGTTTTTATTTGAAATTAAGCGAATATAATGTCGCAATAACAGTTTAATATTGCTTGAAGGAGCAGGGCACTATGTGTTAATAAACTTACAGGACAGTATGTTAGGTTACAATTGAATTCTAGATAACAGAGACAATAATGAACACAATGCCCTGATGATAAAAGCTAAAGCGATTATGGGTCAGTTGATTACCTTTAATCATAAACGCTGCATGCAGATGTACTTTTTCTCATTTAAACCACAGACATAGCAATACTAGATTTTATAACGTTTTCAATTTTGTCGCATCTGGGTTAACACGCTCAGCTTATAGTTATTGAATTTAAAATCGAGTTTAATAATCAGCTGGTATCTCTATAGTAAGTATGCATACTTCCAACTATCGTCTTTTAACGAGAACATAAAGAATTCTCAGATGCCCATTCTTTACCGCAATAGGGTCGCTCAAGTATGGAATATAACATATATTAACGTTAATAGGAAACTAACACTTGCCGGAATAATCTTCATGCTGTCTTTGTTATTTTTAAACGTGATTTGATTGAGCAATACATCTACACAGAAAAATATTTCTTTACATTGTCGAAATTCCGTTTCGTTTTTTTAAATCCTCGGCACTTGAGTGTGTACTCCCGGTAAAATTCAAGCGGGCGAGTAACCCTACAATTAAATCACCTAGGCCACTGTTGTCCGTGGAAAATATTTGACGAGTGGTTAAGCTTACGCGCCATGTGAAATACTTGAAAATAGGTAGTACCATATATAACCTATTGCGCATAGGGCGTGTTGTTTTCAATATTTAAAAGTTGATGGAAATGTAATCAACTTATCCAGGTCAGGATAAAGGTTATGCTACCTCGCTCTTAAAACAGATGTAGAGAATTTGAGGATTACGAAATAATCTGGGTTATCCTAGCCGGTTATCTCACTTGGTCATAACATTTTTATTAATCTTCATAACAGTCAAATCTACACGTAACAAGTCAGTATTAGGCATGTTTTTGTATACATCAGCTTGCTGTCCTAATCTTCAAGTATAACTTAATTGCATTTAAGGTCATGTCTTTGTGACAATTAGGGAGTCATATACTGATGTTGTTGACACTGAAACCGATAATGCTCTTTTCAAACGCACTCATATAATTCCAGTATAGAATATGTATTACTTAGTGCACAGGGTCAGTGGATATTTCAATATGAAAAGGCAAACTATGTTATGGTATAGTTTTTTTGTTCGTTGTTGTCTTTGAAACAACATTATTAAACGGCAGTGTACAGGAAAGAAAATTGGTATAAATGTCTAAAGATGTGCAATACAATGGATACTAAGTCTCTCATTATCATAATGAACAAATACAAATAATTTGGTATTTCAAATTCAAAAACTTGACAAAAATGACATTTTAACCGGATTGATGAATTTAAAACGAACTACCCATTCAAAACAAAAGATAGGACACAAATATTGCTAGACGACATTTACCACGTCAGTTACTATTTAACACATTCTACAATATGTAACCAGTATGACGGATCAAACTGAAACCAGAATGGAATCATACGTCATCAAGTACGTTTCACTCTTATTAAGTCTGATATGGGGTAAAGACTCTTGCCACTATGTTAGTTTGACATGTTTAGATAGATATCCTCGTATGGTTGTATGACACTAGCGAGTTTATATCGACATGCTGTATTGCTGAAAAACAAATTAATATTTTTTGCGTATTTTAAAATATTGAAAAAGCCTGATCTACGTTTATTAAGACAATGTTTCTTATGGAAGTTCAATGTCAAACACAATAGGCTTTGTTCAAATTGTTGAGCCTTTCATTGGATTGCGATTTGTGTTTTATTTGATAATAAAGGAACGATAACTTGGCATTTGGATTCGTTAAGGGTTTTCCAATGTAATTTGCATATTTTACCGACAAGGAACTAGATACTTCCTGTAATAATGACGCACAGGTTTCGTTTGTTTTAGTACGTAATGTATCATACTTCATCTATTATTTTCCATATACTCTATCTTATACTATTAGTAAAAGTAAAAACTAAAGGCGAATAACACGACATAACCTACGACATTTAATGTGTCGCCTTCTTGCCTTTCCCAGTTTTAATTTTGGTAACTTTTAACCAAATATATGCATTCCCTGCCCTACATCCGCGAAGTTAATCGATAACAATTGCGATTTTGTGGTTTTGTCAATTTCAAATCTAAATAGTTTTGGTCTGGAAGAAACGCATCATCAAACATTTGTACGTCTTCTCTTTAATAAGGGAATATGGTTGACTAATTGACATTTGTGGTACGTACAGCGGCAAGGCAACATTTAAACGGGATTTTAATTGATATTTTAGTTGCATTTTTTGTATTTCAACATAAAATATGTAAATATGGTTGTATGATATATATTTATATCCCCCCCCTCTCAGCGACACATACAGTTTTGGTGTGTGTTTTTTGTCTGCCCTTCAATCCTTTCGTCTGTTTATGTATTCAGGAGATCAATAAAAGGGTGTATAGGGACTAAGGTCAAGTATTGGGAATAGAAAGAACCTTCATTAAAGTGTCAATTGAGGGGCTTAAAGGAATTATGGGTTAAAAAAGCGAAAATGAATCAATCTGAATTGTCTCACGATTTTCGGATTTTCGGACGTGTAACAGCCCTTTTTAATATTTGAATGACAACTATTGTCCTTGCTTACTCTGTTGAGCCGGGCCCGATTAGCTCAGTCGGTTACGCGTCTGACTATCAATCCAGGGGTCGTGAGTTCGAAAACTCACCCGGCCACAATCTCCATGATGGTTGACATACGACATTGTGTCTCATTATCATTCGTCTCTCATCGCTGGTTCAAGTGGGAAAGTTATTAGTTAATTGCGGAGATGGGGGGGGGGGGGGTGCTCGAGTACTGGTTAACCTTTCATGATCCCAGGAAACTGGTTACGTTTACTGATCGTCTGTTAGCCCTCGTTGGAAAAATGATAATGCTAAATATTCAATCAATACTCTGAAACTAAAACTAGCTTTGTGTATTTCCTGCATTCTGGTACAGAGTGGTTTAGCCGAATTGAGTCTCTTTAAATTGTTCAAACAAAAGTCTTGCCCATGTTCCTCTCCACAACCAACGACAAGTTTTGACAACACTTGCTGTGAATGACATATTGAATCCTCGATGTGCATCTCTATGCTGCTTTTCGGTCTCATTGCAGTTCTTTGCAGCCCCTTCACTAGATTTAAAGTTTGCTAGTCTCCAACATTAATAATAACTTTTAAGATAATTCCCACGATTTTATTAGAACAAATTCTAGTCTCACATCACATTTATGTTTCAGTTATATATTTCTCTGATAAGCTGTTTTTGCCGTTGGTTGGCCATTGAACCACTGACCGTTCTAAAATGGTTACCTCCATGTTGACATTCATAATTTATCTCACCTATGTCATAAATATGGTTTAGTTCATTTTTGGTCGGATATCCTGGTACTTGGTTTCATATGACCTGTTATTGTTTTCGTATCTCTTTGCCTATATCTGTATAAATATCAGATTTTGACAAAAATATGAAGGGATGAATTTATGTCAAATGGAGATATATCTGTGACAGCTTTAAAATAATGCAGGTATGCGAAATTTGGTCATGAGGTGTGAAAGTCCATTTGAGGTGAACGTCCCTTGCTCTTTATCAAATGTCATTAAATGTGAATATCACCACGTGATTTGATGGTATAATTTATGTTATTTATGTTTACCTTACACACCATGTTTTATCTGATAAAGTGTGTGATTCGGTAATCGCTAGTAAACGAATTATATTTCATTTGCTATTTTATGTCAAAATAGTTTGTTTACCTTACAGTAAGTTAGAGTTTCATATAGTTCGCGATAACGTAGATATACAAAAAAAATACACAGGGTAACGCAACGTTTTATGACATTTTTCTGTGAAGAGTTTTTTGTGTATTTTATTTTGAACTCTGACCCGCCACACATTTTTCTACCGAACTACGTAAACAGTAATGAACATATTTGTTCCAATCTATAAATTATGACAAACTGAAACATTGCATGGTCATTTACTATTCAAATTGTTGATTATACATACTGTTACCAGTACTTGGCAAAAAAGGTGTAACCATGTGTTTTACTTAATAAAGATTATAATGACATCAAAAGCGCTAACTGTCTTACTTCTCCTTATTGATGGTATCAAAAGGGCTTAAATATGCTCTAATTCATTATAGCATTACTTATTGTAAATTGATAGTTACAATTCTAGTTTTACAAGTTAGAAACATATTTATGGGTGTTGTTTATTTAGATTAGCCTTCAAAGGGTGATATAAGTGATAAGATATAATAATTCATTGATATAACGATGTTAAACTGCTACACAGAATATTAATCAATTTTTTTTAATGAGGTTTAACGCCATTTTCAACACATTTCAGGTTATATATGGCATATCAAGTTTTACTGACGGAGGAAGACCTTAGACTGAGTCAGACTGAGTAGAGCCACTGTCCTTCCGCAAATAACTGGAAACTGTCTCACATAAAGATTTTGAAACGAGCGGGACTCGAACCTATGACCTTAGCGGTGAGAGGTAAGTGATCTTTAAACGGCTCCTTAGACCACTCGGCCATGGAGGACCCTGCATATTAATCAGATATATTGTGCTATGTATCAGACCAACAAATCTTTAAAGATAAGTTTGTTATTGATCGATGACCGTTTTGAATTTAACCGAGAATTCTCATATTTGAGACGCTTAAATGCATTTTAGCCATCTTCTCTCAGGGTAAACCCTTACCAACACTTATACAAATAATCCAGTAATACGGTTAACAAGACAATGTTAGTTGTTCTTTGACCGAGAAGGATTTCAGATCACTATGCTTGCATCGTAAGTTTCCAAATCCAAGGATCTAGGAATATACACTTTAGAACATGTCGATGGCGTATGTGACTTTTCGTAAAGGATGTTATCTCAATGGATTTACCTCGATTGTTAGAAATTTAGAGTCGGTCGAAAGGTTGAACATCAATAAAAAGGTATACCAAATTTCAGTTTATTATATTCAGTATTTATCGAAATGTCTTAAATATACAAGGTGTATACTGGGAAAAGTTGTCAGTATATCACATTGAGGTAAAACTTACTACAGTTGATCTACTTATATAAGACCCTCAATGGACGTTTTAACGTCATTATTTGAGCTTTAAAACAAAAAAGTGTGTAGGACCAAATGAAATGTTATCGAGAACAAAGATTAATGATAGTTTGAATAACAATCACGTATTTCACCAAACAGACACAAACTATAGAAGAGACGCAGCATTTAAAGGACATAACAACCACAACAACAATACAACAATGAAAAGTTCAAATATTATAACAACAATACAAATGCTCAGGGGGTTCTAGCTGGAAAACGGTAACACACACGTACACACGCATGCACGCACGCACGCACGCACGCACGCACGCACGCACGCACGCACGCAAACACACCAATGCCACTGTAAAACAAAGCATTTCACAGTCAAGGAGAGGAAAGAAATATTTAAACCCAGTCATTGTAAAATAATGCAGATACAAATGTACCCTTTACATACAAACGTTTAACGTTCTGCTGTGTTCATTTTATAAAGTACTTTCTGTCAAACCATTTCATTCAAGTACGGAATATGAAAATAACAAGTAAATTATTTCTTACCACTCGTACTTCTTGCGTTTTGGTTGTCAACCGCGCTACTTAGTTTTGATAAAATACAAATGTAGGCCAATGCCATTGTTTTTATGCTAATATGTATAGTATTTTAATAATGCGTTTGTTGTCCGAGCGGAAATGTATCTGTTAATTAGAAACGAATATAAAAACAGGTCAGAGTCGTCATATTAACTAACAGAAAAAAACAGAGATAGTGATTGAGATAGATATTTGTACATGATTTATCAATATCCCAATTGGAAGCAAGCACATAATTATGTTATAATAATAATAATAATAATAATAATAATAATAATAATAATAATAATAATAATAATATTAAGAAATAATAAGTATGAATGTCCAGATGCTGAAATTTTAGATGTTTTCGGCTACCGTAAAGTGGCCCGTTTATAACCCCGTACTGGGTCTGCAGGGACCGAAACCATCCAACTGCAAACGGCGCAATAATAGCATGTATACACGTTTAACACAACTTGCATGCAACAAAGATAAAACAGCATATACATGTATAATTATCTTTTACTATAAACTATAAGACAAGAGGAAACCTTAGATTTAACTTTGGATTTAAATTTGTGCATTTACTTTTTGCTTATCTGATATCATCTTCATGGCCATTATTGTTTTGTTTCTTATTTTTTATCACTCTGTATGGCCCTAGCTGTTAATGATTTGTAAAAGTTTTATTCATCCATTCAATTCTTAATTCATTTATGATTGAATCTTTCATACATTTAGTCATTCAATTCCCCGAACCATGTGTTTATACACACAGTCCATGTCTTAAATTATTTTATTCATCTTTAAAATATAGAATGACTTTGGCTGACATTTTCCATTGCTTCAACATGGAATAAATCTTATTGTTGCATTTATTATTAAAAACCAATAATGCAATAATGCAGCGTGTCATTATATGTATTTATGCTCCGAAACATTGAATAACCGCAATATCATATATTGACCTAAACGAAACAACCATATCGATGGGTGAATGCGAAAAATATCTTAGTGCATATAAATAAAGAAGCACTTACACCTTTTTCGCTTTCACCCCTCGATATACTTGGTTATTTTTGCAGCCCGTCTGACAATTTGTTTTCTTCTAAAAATTCGGTGATGTTTTACGATGCATGACCTCAGTCGACAGTCAATTATACGCCTAAAATCAGTTTAAAAAATCGAAAAGGACAATTCATAATGTGGCATACAATGTGCCTGTTTTGATATCTTCTACGTTAACCCCTTACTTTAATAGAAATAGAATAAAAAGACAATGTTAATAGAAGGTATCGATGACAACAACGTCTTGTCACGTATTGCTCTGATAGTCGCTAGTTACATAATACGGACCCTAAAATACAGCGGTCGTAAAATTGCAACTCAAATGTTACCTTTAATAATTGGTTCGACATTCCTTGTGCGTGATTTATGATGCTATCGTATAACACGCCATAGAACGTTTCCGAGGAACATTTCCGAAATACAAGATACTATTATCGCCTTATCTGTTGATATTACATTAATTACACCGACTTTGATCGAGTTACGATTCTGAAAGTAAATTAGACAGAGGTAAGCTGGTGACCTATACCTGTGTCGACGTTTACTGAAATTTCAACGTCATCAAATTACGTTTTATTCATTGCATGTATTGTGTGAATAAAATTGATGATAGAAACTGTATCAAACTATTAAGTGAAATATGGCGTGCTTAGTTGTCAATGGTGAACAATTATATGACAGTTCATTGCTGCCTTTTTTATAGCCCAGCCCAGATACGATTGAAATTTGATAATATGTACCCCATAAGCTCTCATGTTTGTGATTAATTTACTTATTACGTAACCATAATAATTGAAGTATTTCCCTTTTTTCTTTTCAGAGACTTGAATTTTCCGTGGCCGAGTGGACTTAGGCGCCATCTCGTGATCACTTACCTATCGCTGCTAAGGTTGTAGGTTCGAATCCGGCTCTTTCCAAAAACTTTATGTGAGAAAGTTTACCAGTTACTTGCAGAAGGACGGTGGCTCTACTCAGTCTGAGGTCTGAGTAAGTCAGTAAAACTAGATATGCCATATATAACCTGAATTGTGTTGAAAATGGTATTAAATCTCATTAAAAAATAAGATTTCAGAAAATTTGAACAAAACAAATCAGAAAACTATTATTCATCAGGAAACGTAGCGTTCATTGACAGTCAACAATGCAGCATAAGTACACCATGATACCAATAAATACGATACATGCATATGTATATATACAAGACATGACAACAGGAATGGCCAACGTGGAACTGGCATAAGGAAAAGGCGACACTGGAGAGCTTAAAACCTTGCCTCGCTATTTACACATCATAAGACGAGACAATGTAACTACAAGTAGCACCGAGATGCCTTTATGTGGAGACGCGGGACCTCCCCATTGTAACTACAAGTAGAACCGCGAAACCATTATGTGCAGAAGCGGGACATCCCACTTGTTACTACAAGTAGCACCGCGAGACCATTATGTGGAGACACGGGACGTCCCCCTTGTAACTACAAGTTGCACCGCGAGACCATTATGTGGAGACGCGAGACACCCCCCTTTGTAACTACAAGTAGCATCGCGAGACCATTATGTGGAGACACGGGACATCCCACTTGTAACTACAAGTAGCACGGAGAGACCATTATGTGGAGACGCAGGACCTCTCCCTTGTTACTACAAGTAGCACCGAGAGACCATTAAGTGGAGATGCAGGACCTCCCCCTTGTAACTACAAGTAGCACCACGAGACTATTATGTGGAAACGCGGGACATTCCCAATTGTAACTACAAGCAGCACAGCGAGACCATTATGTGGAGACGCAGGACCTCTCCCTTGTTACTACAAGTAGCATTGAGAGACCATTATGTGGAGACGCAGGACCTCCCCCTTGTAACTACAAGTAGCACCGCGAGACTATTATGTGAAGACGCAGGACCTCCCCAATTGTAACTAAAAGTAGCACCGCGAGACCATTATGTGGAGACGCGGGACCTTCCCCTTTGTAACTACAAGCAACACCGCGAGACCATTGTGTGGAGAAGCGGGACCTCCCCCTTGTTACTACAAGTAGCACCGAGAAAACATTATGTGCAGACGCAGGACCTCCCCCTTGTTACTACAAGTAGCACCGAGAGACCATTATGTGGAGACGCAGGACCTCCCCCTTGTAACTACAAGTAGCACCGCGAGACCATTATGTGGAGACGCTGGACCTACCCCATTGTAACTACAAGCAGCACCGCTAGACCATTATGTGGAGACGCTGGACCTCCCCCTTCTTAACTACAAGTAGCACCGCGAGACCATTATGTGGAGACGCGGGACCTACCCCTTGTAACTACAAGCAGCACCGCGAGACCATTATGTGGAGACGCAGGACACCCCTCCTTGTAACTATAAGCAGCACCGCGAGACCATTATGTGGAGACGCGGGACATCCCCCTTGTAAATACAAGTAGCACCGCGAGACCATTATGTGAAGACGCGGGACATCCCCGTTTGAAACTACAAGTAGCATCGCAAGATCATTATATGGCGACGCGGGACCTACCCCTTGTAACTACAAGAAGCACTGCAAGACCATTAAGTGGAGATGCGGGATCCCCCATTGTAACTACAAGTAGCATCGCGAGACCATTCTGTGGAAATGCGGGACCTCTCCTTTGTAACTACAAGAAGCACCGCGAGACCATTATGTGGAGAAGCAGGACCTTCCACTTGTAACTACATGTAGCACCGCGAGACCATTATGTGGAGACACGGGACCTCCCACTTGTAACTACAAGTAGCACTGCAAGACCATTATGTGGAGACGCGGGACCTCCCACTTGTTACCACAAGAAGCACCGCGAGACCATTATGTGGCGATGCGGAACCTCCCATTTGTAACTACAAGAAGCACTGCGAGACCATTATGTGGAGACACGGGACCTCCAACTTGTAACTACAAGAAGTACTGAAAGACCATTATGTGGAGACGCGGGACCTCCCACTTGTAACTACAAGCAGCACTGAAAGACCATATGTGGAGACGCGGGACCTCCCACTTGTAACTACAAGCAGCACTGAAAGACCGTTATGTGGAGACGCGGGACCTCCCACTTGTAACTAAAAGAAGCACTGAAAGACCATTATGTGGAGACGCGGGACCTCCCACTTATAGCTACAAGAAGCACTGAAAGACCATTATGTGGAGACGCGGGACCTCCCACTTGTAACTACAAGCACCAATGCGAGACCAATATGTGGAAACGCTGGATCTCCCACTTGTTACTGCTAGTTGCACCGCGAGGCCATTATGTGGAGACACGGGACCTCCCTCTTGTAACTACAAGTAACACTGCGAGACCATTATGTGGAGACAAGGGACGTCCTCCCTTGTAAATACAAGAAGCACCACGAGACCATTATGTGGAGACATGGGACCTTCACAGTGTAGCTACAAGTAGCATCGAAAGACCATTATATGGAGACGCGGGACTTCCCAATTGTAACTACAAGTAGCACCGAGAGACCATTATGTGGAGACATGGGACCTCCACAGTGTAGCTACAAGTAGCATCGAAATACCATTATATGGAGACACGGGACTTCCCAATTGTAACTACAAGTAGCGCCGCGAGACCATTATGTTGAGAAACGTGACGTCCCCCTTGTAACTACAAGTAGCATCGAGAGACCATTACGTGGAGACGCGAGACCTCACACTTGTAACTACAAGAAGCACCGCGAGACCATAATGTGAAGACGCGGGACCGGCCCGTTGTAACTACAAGTAGCACCGCGAGACCATTATGTGGAGAAACGGGACCTCCCCCTTTGTAACTACAAATAGCAAAGAGAGACCATTATGTGGAGACGATCGACACCCCACTTTTAACTACAAGTAGCACTGAGAGACCATTATGTGGAGACGCGGGATCTCCCCTTTCTAACTAAAATTAGCACCGCGAGACCATTTTATGGAGACGCGGGATCTCCCCCTTGTAACTATAAGCAGCACCGCGAGACCATTATGTGGAGACACGGGACCTCCTCCGTGTAACTACAATTAGCACCGAGAGACCTTTATGTGGAGACGCAGGACCTCCCCCTTGTTACTACAAGTAGCACCAAGAGACCATTATGTGGAGACAAGGGACATCCCCCTTGTATATACAAGAATCACCGAGAGACCATTATGTGTAGACGCAGGACCTCCCCCTTGTTACTACAAGATGCACCAAGAGACCATTATGTGGAGACGCAGGACCTCCCCCTTGTTACTACAAGTAGCACCAAGAGATCATTATGTGGAGACACGGGACATCCCCCTTGTTACTACAAGTAGCACCGAGAGACCATTATGTGGAGACGCAGGACCTCCCCCTTGTTACTAAAAGTAGCACCAAGAGACCATTATGTGGAGACACGGGACATCCCCCTTGTTACTACAAGTAGCATCGAGAGACCATTATGTGGAGACGCAGGACCTCCCCCTTGTTACTACAAGTAGCACCAAGAGACCATTATGTGGAGACACGGGACATCCCCCTTGTTACTACAAGTAGCACCGAGAGACCATTATGTGTAGACGCAGGACCTCCCCCTTGTTACTACAAGTAGCACCAAGAGACCATTATGTGGAGACACGGGACATCCCCCTTGTTACTACAAGTAGCACCGAGAGACCATTATGTGGAGACGCAGGACCTCCCCCTTGTTACTACAAGTAGCACCAAGAGACCATTATGTGGAGACACGGGACATCCCCCTTGTTACTGCAAGTAGCACCGAGAGACCATTATGTGGAGACGCAGGACCTCCCCCTTGTTACTACAAGTAGCACCGAGAGACCATTATGTGGAGACACGGGACATCCCCCTTGTTACTACAAGTAGCACCGAGAGACCATTATGTGGAGACACAGGACCTCCCCCTTGTAACTACAAGTAGCACCACGAGACCATTATGTGGAGACACGGGACATCCCCATTGTTACTACAAGTAGCATGGAGATACCATTATGTGGAGACACAGGACCTCCTCCGTGTAACTACAAGTAGCACCGAGAGACCATTATGTGGAGACGCAGGACCTTCCCCTTGTAACTACAAGTAGCACCGAGAGACCATTATGTGGAGACACAGGACCTCCCCCTTGTAACTACAAGTAGCACCGCGAGACCATTATGTGGAGACACGGGACATCCCCCTTGTTACTACAAGTAGCACGGAGAGACCATTATGTGGAGACACAGGACCTCCTCCGTGTAACTACAATTAGCACCGAGAGACCATTATGTGGAGACACGGGACATCCCCCTTATTACTACAAGTAGCACCAAGAGACCATTATGTGGAGACACAGGACTTCCCCCTTGTAACTACAAGTAGCACCGCGAGACCATTATGTGGAGACACGGGACATCCCCCTTGTTACTACAAGTAGCACCAAGAGACCATTATGTGGAGACACGGGACATCCCCCTTGTAACTATAAGCAGCACCGCGAGACCATTATGTGGAGACACGGGACATCTCCCTTGTAACTACAAGCAGCACCGAGAGACCATTATGTGGAGACGCAGGACATTCCCCTTGTAACTACAAGTAGCACCAAGAGACCATTATGTGGAGACACGGGACATCCCCCTTGTAACTACAAGTTGCACTGAGAGACCATTATGTGGAGACGCAGGACCTCCCCCTTGTTACTACCAGTAGCACCAAGAGACCATTATGTGGAGACACAGGACCTCCCCCTTGTAACTACAATTAGCACCGCGAGACCATTATGTGGAGACACGGGACATCCCCATTGTTACTACAAGTAGCACCGCGAGACCATTATGTGGAGACACAGGACATCCCCCTTGTAGCTACAAGTAGCACCGCGAGACCATTATGTGTAGACGCAGGACATCCTCCTTGTTACTACAAGTAGCACCGAGAGACCATTATGTGGAGACACAGGACCTCCCCCTTGTAACTACAATTAGCACCGCGAGACCATTATGTGGAGACACGGGACATCCCCATTGTTACTACAAGTAGCACCGCGAGACCATTATGTGGAGACACAGGACATCCCCCTTGTAGCTACAAGTAGCACCGCGAGACCATTATGTGTAGACGCAGGACATCCTCCTTGTTACTACAAGTAGCACCAAGAGACCATTATGTGGAGACACAGGACCTCCCCCTTGTAACTACAATTAGCACCGCGAGACCATTATGTGGAGACACGGGACATCCCCATTGTTACTACAAGTAGCACCGCGAGACCATTATGTGGAGACACA
Organism: Panopea generosa; assembly: GCA_029582155.1. Lineage (NCBI taxonomy): Eukaryota > Metazoa > Mollusca > Bivalvia > Adapedonta > Hiatellidae > Panopea > Panopea generosa. Next base: position 15,983,834 of record CM055901.1, on the reverse strand, counting down.
GGACATCCCCCTTGTAGCTACAAGTAGCACCGCGAGACCATTATGTGTAGACGCAGGACATCCCCCTTGTTACTACAAGTAGCACCGAGAGACCATTATGTGGAGACACAGGACATCCTCCTTGTAACTACAAGTAGCACCGAGAGACCATTATGTGGAGACACGGGACATCCCCCTTGTCACTATAAGCAGCACTGCGAGACCATTATGTGGAGACACAGGACATCCCCCTTGTAACTACAAGCAACACCGCGAGACCATTATGTGGAGACACAGGACCTCCTCCGTGTAACTACAAGTAGCACCGAGAGACCATTATGTGGAGACACAGGACATCCCCCTTGTAACTACGAGTAGCACCGCGAGACCATTATGCGGGGACATGGGACATCCCCCTTGTTACTACAAGTAGCACGGAGAGACCATTATGTGGAGACGCAGGACCTCCCTCTTGTTACTACAAGTACCACCGAGAGACCATTATGTGGAGACACGGGACATCCCCCTTGTTACTATAAGTAGCACCGAGAGACCATTATGTGGAGACGCGGGACCTCCCACTTGTTACTACAAGTAGCACCGAGAGACCATTATGTGGAGACACGGGACATCCCCCTTGTTACTATAAGCAGCACCTCGAGACCATTATGTGTAGACGCAGGACCTTCCCCTTGTAACTACAAGTAGCACCGAGAGACCATTATGTGGAGGCACGGGACATCCCCCTTGTTACTATAAGCAGCAACGCGAGACCATTATGTGGAGACACGGGACCTCCTCCGTGTAACTGCAATTAGCGCCGAGAAACCATTATGTGGAAACGCCAGGCTTCCCACTTGTAACTATAAGCAGCACCGCGAGACCATTATGTTGAGACACGGGACCTCCCACTTGTAACTACAAGTAACACCGAGAGACCATTATGTGGAGACACGGGACATCCCCCTTGTAACTACAAGTAGCACCGCGAGACCATTATGTGGAGACGCAGGACCTCCCCTTGTTACTACAAGTAGCACCAAGGGACCATTATGTGGAGACACGGGACACCCCCCTTGTTACTACAAGTAGCACCAAGAGACCATTATGTGGAGACACGGGACATCCCCCTTGTAACTACAAGTAGCACCGCGAGACCATTATGTGGAGACACGGGACATCCCCCTTGTAACTACAAGTTGCACCGAGAGACCATTATGTGGAGACACGGGACATCCCCCTTGTTACTATAATTAGCACCGCGAGACCATTATGTGGAGACACGGGACCTCCTCCATGTAACTACAATTAGCGCCGCGAGACCATTATGTGGAAACGCCAGGCTTCCCACTTGTAACTTTAAGCAGCACCGCGAGACCATTATGTGGAGACACGGGACCTCCCACTTGTAACTACAAGTAGCACCGAGAGACCATTATGTGGAGACGCAGGACCTCCCCCTTGTTACTACAAGTTGCACCGAGAGACCATTATGTGGAGACATGGGACATCCCACTTGTAACTATAAGCAGCACCGCGAGACCATTATGTGGAGACACGGGACCTCCCATTTGTAACTACAAGTAGCACCGAGAGACCATTATGTGGAGACGCAGGACCTCCCCCTTGTTACTACAAGTAGCACCAAGAGACCATTATGTGGAGACACAGGACCTCCCCCTTGTAACTACAATAAGCACCGCGAGACCATTATGTGGAGACACGGGACATCCCCATTGTTACTACAAGTAGCACCAAGAGACCATTATGTGGAGACACAGGACATCCCCCTTGTAGCTACAAGTAGCACCGCGAGACCATTATGTGGAGACACAGGACATCCCCCTTGTAACTACAAGTAGCACCGAGAGACCATTATGTGGAGACACGGGACATCCCCCTTGTCACTATAAGCAGCACTGCGAGACCATTATGTGAAGACACAGGACATCCCCCTTGTAACTACAAGCAGCACCGCGAGACCATTATGTGGAGACGCAGGACCTTCCCCTTGTAACTACAAGTAGCACCGAGAGACCATTATGTGGAGACACAGGACCTTCCCCTTGTAACTACAAGTAGCACCGAGAGACCATTATGTGGAGACGCAGGACCTTCCCCTTGTAACTACAAGTAGCACCGAGAAAGCATTATGTGGAGACACAGGACATCCCCCTGGTAACTACAAGTAGCGCCGCGAGACCATTATGTGGAGACACAGGACTTCCTCCGTGTAACTACAAGTAGCACCGAGAGACCATTATGTGGAGACACAGGACATCCCCCTTGTAACTACAAGTAGCACCGCGAGACCATTATGCGGGGACACGGGACATCCCCCTTGTTACTACAAGTAGCACCGAGAGACCATTATGTGGAGACACGGGACATCCCCCTTGTAACTACAAGTAGCACCAAGAGACCATTATGTGGAGACACAGGACCTCCCCCTTGTAACTACAAGTAGCACCGCGAGACCATTATGTGGAGACACGGGACATTCCCCTTGTTACTACAAGTAGAACCAAGAGACCATTATGTGGAGACACAGGACCTCCCCCTTGTAACTACAAGTAGCACCGCGAGACCATTATGTGGAGACACGGGACATTCCCCTTGTTACTACAAGTAGAACCAAGAGACCATTATGTGGAGACACAGGACCTCCCCCTTGTAACTACAAGTAGCACCGCGAGACCATTATGTGGAGACACGGGACATCCCCCTTGTTACTACAAGTAGCACCAAGAGACCATTATGTGGAGACACGGGACATCCCCCTTGTAGCTACAAGTAGCACCAAGAGACCATTATGTGGAGACACAGGACATCCCCCTTGTAACTACAAGTAGCACCGAGAGACCATTATGTGGAGACACGGGACATCCCCCTTGTAACTATAAGCAGCACCGCGATACCATTATGTGGAGACACGGGACATCCCCCTTGTTACTACAAGTAGCACCGAGAGACCATTATGTGGAGACACGGGACATCCCCCTTGTTACTACAAGTAGCACCGAGAGACCATTACTTAGAGACACAGGACCTCCCCCTTGTAACTACAAGTAGCACCGCGAGACCATTATGTGGAGACACGGGACATCCCCCTTGTAACTACAAGTCGCACCGAGAGACCATTATGTGGAGACACGGGACATCCCCCTTGTAACTACAATTAGCACCGCGAGACCATTATGTGGAGGCACGGGACATCCCCCTTGTTACTATAAGCAGCACCGCGAGACCATTATGTGGAGACACGGGACCTCCTCCGTGTAACTACAATTAGCGCCGAGAAACCATTATGTGGAAACGCCAGGCTTCCCACTTGTAACTATAAGCAGCACCGCGAGACCATTATGTGGAGACACGGGACCTCCCACTTGTAACTACAAGTAGCACCAAGAGACCATTATGTGGAGACACGGGACATCCCCCTTGTAACTACAATTAGCACCGCGAGACCATTATGTGGAGGCACGGGACATCCCCCTTGTTACTATAAGCAGCACCGCGAGACCATTATGTGGAGACACGGGACCTCCTCCGTGTAACTACAATTAGCGCCGAGAAACAATTATGTGGAAACGCCAGGCTTCCCACTTGTAACTATAAGCAGCACCGCGAGACCATTATGTTGAGACACGGGACCTCCCACTTGTAACTACAAGTAACACCAAGAGACCATTATGTGGAGACACGGGACATCCCCCTTGTAACTACAAGTTGCACCGCGAGACCATTATGTGGAGACGCAGTACCTCCCCTTGTTACTACAAGTAGCACCAAGGGACCATTATGTGGAGACACGGGACACCCCCCTTGTTACTACAAGTTGCACCAAGAGACCATTATGTGGAGACACGGGACATCCCCCTTGTAACTACAAGTAGCACCGCGAGACCATTATGTGGAGACACGGGACATCCCCCTTGTAACTACAAGTTGCACCGAGAGACCATTATGTGGAGACACGGGACATCCCCCTTGTTACTATAATTAGCACCGCGAGACCATTATGTGGAGACACGGGACCTCCTCCATGTAACTACAATTAGCGCCGCGAGACCATTATGTGGAAACGCCAGGCTTCCCACTTGTAACTATAAGCAGCACCGCGAGACCATTATGTGGAGACACGGGACCTCCCACTTGTAACTACAAGTAGCACCGAGAGACCATTATGTGGAGACGCAGGACCTCCCCCTTGTTACTACAAGTTGTACCGAGAGACCATTATGTGGAGACATGGGACATCCCCCTTGTTACTATAAGCAGCAACGCGAGACCATTATGTGGAGACACGGGACCTCCTCCGTGTAACTACAATTAGCGCCGCGAGACCATTATATGGAAACGCCAGGCTTCCCACTTGTAACTATAAGCAGCACCGCGAGACCATTATGTGGAGACACGGGACCTCCCATTTGTAACTACAAGTAGCACCGAGAGACCATTATGTGGAGACGCAGGACCTCCCCCTTGTTAATACAAGTTGCACCGAGAGACCATAATGTGGAGACACGGGACATCCCCCTTGTTACTACAAGTAGCACCGAGAGACCATTATGTGGAGACGCAGGACCTCCCACTTGTTACTACAAGTAGCACCGAGAGACCATTATGTGGAGACACGGGACATCCCCCTTGTTACTACAAGTAGCACCGAGAGACCATTATGTGGAGACACGGGACATCCCCCTTGTTACTACAAGTAGCACCGAGAGACCATTATGTGGAGATGAAGGACCTCCAACTTGTTACTACAAGTAGCACCGAGAGACCATTATGTGGAGACACGGGACATCCCCCTTGTAACTATAAGCAGCACCGCGAGACCATTATGTGGAGACACGGGACCTCCTCCGTGTAACTACAATGAGCGCCGCGAGACCATTATGTTGAAACGCCAGGCTTCCGACTTGTAACTATAAGCAGTACCGCGAGACCATTATGTTGAGACACGGGACCTCCCACTTGTAACTACAAGTAGCACCGCGAGACTTTTATGTGGTGACGCCAGACATCCCCCTTACTACAACTTTTGGTTTCAAATGTTTGAAATTACTGTAACCTATAACTTAACAACAGTATCATATAATAAATGTATGGCAGCACAATAAAAAACTTCTGTATCAAATGTATGTATGCAATTTATAACAAAAGTACCTCATTATATAATACAACTACCTAATTTCCTATTAGAGTTTCGAAATTTAGAGCACTACAGTATCGTATTAATAAATTACCGCGCTACATGATAAAACGACAGCATCACATAACGGAATCACAACATCATATTATAAAAGCATGGTAGCATTTGAAACAGCTACCGCACCCCATTATACAGGCACACTGCATTAAAAAATAAGAGCACTACATATAAAGATTACATAATATCATGAGGTTCCGTATTAACGTCCCTGTATGCAAAAAGAAGGAGCTAATATCACTCATACCGAAGACACATAACCAAACACTCCATTTTGAAAGGTATTTATTAATGCTATATGTATACATTTAATACTTAACACCGTCCAACATACAAAGTCATGTATCGGCGAGACTATAGTTTCTTATTGTATCTACTGTTTCTTATTGTGTCTGTGATTTTGTACGTCCACATGCACAAAACTCTAAATACAAATAAACTTAAGGTGTGGACTTACAAGCCTACGGTATAACGTTATTTATAATAGTCGTAAGATAAAGAGTTTCCCTATGTCTTTTACGATTAATATGCAAAACAATAGCCCAAGGGTGTTTGCACTTTTACTTCAATCGACTAAAGTATTCAAATAATTGATTTTTGTAGACAAATTGTCTATATGATATAATCACTTCAGTAACCGATACATTGTATAATCGTCGCCAAGAAGCTGGCCTTAACGTTAATGTTTATTGTATTCTTCGATTAAACGATATTGCGATTATTTAAACTGAATAATTGTGAGTCGACGATTTAAATTGCTGATATGTTAAATACATTAATTTAATTTGATTTTTTGTTGATTTTATCTATATATACGAGGGGCATTCAATAAATTGTATCACTAATTGCCTTCCGTAGAAACATTGTTGTGTAAGACCATGAAAAATTCATGCAATTGTTTGGGGATGTTTATTCAATACACCTGTGAATTTTCAATGTAATCTGATTATAATTAACCAAGATGTTCAATTATAAACACTCATGTACAGTGGCTATATTTCAATGGTATAATGAAACCTGGAGAAAAAATAGAAATAAGGGCTACATTAAAGCCCCAGTTTCTTTGCAGATATCGCCAAAAGAGATGTATTCGTGTCGTATACATGATAGGTCTACCATAACATTAATAACAGTTTTCGTCGATTATAGAAATTTAAGGGGGATCAGCACAGTCTGCAAGAAAATAACCGCCCAGGTAGACCTGTTGTTGTAGCAACAAAGGAAAGCATGGGTACTGTTAGAGCTATGGAAGAAGATGGACGGTATACTATTTCCTAGGTAGCTTATATTCTAGGCATTTCAGAAGGCATCGTACATCACAGTCTGAATAACTGTTTGAAATTAAAAAAGCTTTGCGCTAGATGGATCCCCTACTGACTGACACCTGACCAAAAAGCCAAGCGTTAAGATTGTGCTAAAAGAACTCTGAAAAAATATAAAAATTGTAATCCTAGAAAAGTTCTGACTAGCTCACTGAGGATTTGGTTTTATTATTCTGAGCCCAACTGGCGCATCAATAACAAACAATTGCTTGGTAAAGTTCAGGCTAGGCTGGTCTTAGCAAAGAGGACAAGAAGCGCCAATATGGTTTTATATGCCATTTTCTTCAATTCTAGTGGTGCTGTTGTACAAATTCCTTGCAATGAGGGTAGAACAGTTACAGGCAAGTTTTACAGAGATAAAATACTTAAATCTGTCTGCATGTTTTATCAAATTAAGCACCCAAGGTTTGGAAGGCATACACCTTATCCATGACAATGCTTCTGCCCACAAAAGTAAAAGTGTACAATCTTTCTTAGAACAAAAAAAATGTTATGTTATTCAGGTTGAACACCCCTCTTATTCCCCTGACTTAAGCCCCTGTGACCTTTTCCTTTTTTCATGCTACAAAATGCTCGCAGATAAACGCTGTGCTTTGGGTCTGCAAGTTTTCAGTGTCTGAGCAGTATACCAAGGGTAGATTACTTTGCAGCAGCTAGGTCGTGGACAGCAAGATTTCAAATGTGCAGGTGAATGCTTTGAAGGATTGGCCTGAAAAGAACCCCGTACCTTAAAATCTTAAATATCCGAAGACCCCTATCCTCACGTTCTAGTCAATTTGTCAACAAAATATTTTATTAAAGAAATCTGAAGTTGATATATAGTGCGCCTCTTTCTTATAATGATAAAGTTTTTTATTGAAACAAATGCGAGTAAACGTAGTAAAACCACTATTATGAAATGCAGTATGTGACGTGAACCGTGTTGTCTCTTCTTTTACTGATTAAATATTATTTTTAAATAATTAATTAAAGGAAATCAAAAACGTAGCTGATGGAACTCCGATGATTCTGGTGTGTTGTGTTTATTTGATGGTAGCACGCAATAAACTTACATGTACATTTTACTGAACGCACATGGTCACAATGTTTACAAAGAATTACATAATTCTGTTAAAACTGAACAAGCAATTATTGATTTTAACTTATGCAAATTGAGTTATCAACAAAATATTGTGTGAAGATTTTTATGTCGTTTACGTCAATTTTGTGTAATACAAATAAGCATTTAATAAAATAATGGCTCAAAATAACCCATCTTATTATAGTGAAAATGACATGTATAGGTTAAACACATTTGTTTTCTCTATCAGAAAACTAATAAAATTGCAACTGCGTCAGGAAGTCGTTATTATTCAAATTGTTTACAAATTTAGATGGTATTTTGTATTTTCTAGCGTTTCCGTGTATTTTTGTTCAAATAGTCGACTGTTTCTATAGAAAATCATAGTTAAAACATGTCTGCATGATCAATCATTGAGACAGTCGTCTGCCTTAAATAACTCGACTTGACTCTCGACTTACAAAAAGAACATAAACTTTCATCTACTGACTCATAGATCTCCAGAGCTTGTCTTTGTCTAAATGTTCAACGCCATAAAGTGTGTTCGTTATCGTGCATTATCATGCTATTTTTGTTCAATTTTCATATTTGATCCTGTTTATCAAACAGTTACACATTTTTCTTAACAATTCACATTTTTTCTTCTCAATGGTTTTGGACTTTCCACATGCTCATTTTCATCTGGATTGCGCATATTTGATTGAGCCTCACACAATACACCTCAATCAATATCGCTGGTTTATAAATGGTGCCGTTACATGGAACCAAGAAAGATGATGTTGGAGCTATGTGATTAGTTCACTGCTGAATAACAAACTTACTTCAGCTGACACATTAACTGGTTTAGGTTCCGCAGTGACAGTTAATCTTTGCTCTTGACAAAGCAGCAGAAACCTTGGTATCACTTCCTCTGTCTATTGGTTTATCATAGTTATCCAGTGCAACGTTATTTCCTTCCTACTATGTTGCACATAGTCTCTACTTATTCTCATGATAGTGTGTGTGTTTTAAATTGAGATTCTATCTTATATTTAATCCCATCCTAATGATTTGTTTTCATGACAATGTTTTCATAAGCATGATACGGTGCCAGTAGATATGCTTTTATACTTTAATCATGAATACGTTTTGTTTAATTCGTTCTATAATTGAGATGAACACAGATATATCATGTTTGTTCTTCTGATATTGATATAAATACTAAGTGGACAGTGAATTTAGGTATCCTTATTTGTGAAACATGACATTGTTGCTTAATCTAATTGTACCCTTGCCTCATCGGCGATCATAAGGAAGAAACATCAGTTTATCTCAGCTCATAATTAAGCTTGCTGTACGTCTTGAGAAAATACTTTGACGTATTTTCGAATAAGTTTCTTAAAACTGTTTTACTTAGAGTTGTTATTATTAAGAGAAGTCGTGAATCCATTTGCCTCTGCAGTAGATGGTTATAATGATTTGTTTTTAAATTAAGACCATTGGTATAATATTGCTCGTGTCGGATGTCATGAAGAAATCTTTTTTCTCATATTTTAAGTACAATTATACCAGACATCCCTTATACTGACCCAATTCGTGGCCAACATATTAGGCATTTCGTTTGAACTTTACCCGAACTGATAAAATAATATTATTTCAAGTCGTTACTGTGAATGTTTAATAAAAAAAAGTATATGACCAAATCAGTTCTAGCTAACTTGTATTAAAATACTGCCTTAACTTGTTTCGTGTTAACTTGCAATTTCTATTTAAATCTACACAAAATCGTTTTCGACTGTTAAATTGTCAGTTATGGATATAAACTTGTGTATAATAGCAAGTTTGTAGTGTATAATAACAACGTCGGTAATATATAATGTACGCGTGAGTTATATCAAATATAGTAAATATTGACAATACATCAAATATCGAATCAAGGATGTAGCAAACATTGACAATACATCAAAATATCGAATCAAGGATGTAGTAAATTGTGACAATACATCAAATATCGAATTATGGATGTAGTAAATACTGATAATACACCAAATACCATTGCAATGAATTAAGTATGTAGTCTACTCACAGTATAACTATCTCAGGAAGGCTTGCGGCTATATTTGATTGGTAACAATACATTCAATAAACATGTGATACATCAAGTATGTTTATTCCTAATTGTATAGTACCGATGGAACAAATATTAAGTCCATTACTTGTAAAGTGACAAAATATTTAATACACATACAATACATCAAATACTGCTAATAAAACGACGATAAATTAAGAACATCAAGTACACATGCAAATATTAAATATTAAGTATATTACTACAACTATAATAGAGACAATACATCAAGTACACATACAAATATCAAATATTAAGTATATTACTACAACTATAATAGAGACAATACATCAAGTACACATGCAAAATATCAAATATTAAGTATATTACTACAACTATAATAGAGACAATACATCAAGTACACATTCAAAATATCAAATATTAAGTATATTACTAAAACTATAATAGAGACAATACATCAAGTACACATGCAAAATATCAAATATTAAGTATATTACTACAACTATAATAGAGACAATACATCAAGTACACATGCAAAATATCAAATATTAAGTATATTACTACAACTATAATAGAGACAATACATCAAGTACACATGCAAAATATCAAATATTAAGTACATTACTACAACTATAATAGAGACAATACATCAAGTACACATGCAAAATATCAAATATTAAGTACATTACTACAACTATAATAGAGACAATACATCAAGTACACATGCAAAATATCAAATATTAAGTATATTACTACAACTATAATAGAGACAATACATCAAGTACACATGCAAATATCAAATATTAAGTATATTGCTACAACTATAATAGAGACAATACATCAAGTACGCCTGCAATTCACCATATAATTATGTTGTGATAATGCGATACATACAATATGTCGACACATCAAGTATACATGTGGTACATCAAATATGTATTGTACTTCTAATATAGTTACACTACATCTAATAAGTATGTTATGCACAAAATATGTCGATATATAAGGTCGATAATTTACTATACATAAATAAAGTACATCCTCGATATATCAAGTCTGTACTTCTAAGTTGGATATAACCAATGTGATATTTACAGTAAAGATTTATATCATTGAGCAAGTATATGAATATACCATATATCATATATATCAGCAAGTATAAATTTACGCTCATGTAAAGTTTTGACATGTAAATGTAAACGAATAGCATATAAATGAATCAAATACAACCAAAAAACGACCAAACACAAAAACAAACATATATTATTAAATATATCATCAAAATATACCCATTTTATGAATTATAGATATATAAAGCATCCTTAAAAACAATATATAATTTGCGCAAATATTGTGGTAAATTAAAACTGAGAGTGCATGACCATACCAACAAGCAGTAAACCAATTGCTTTCTTATTTAATGTTTTATTAATATTGTCAATCTTCAGGATTTTGCAGCTTTTTGTCTAATTAGAAAGCGTCATTTTTAATTCACTTCTGATAAAATGTTTTTTTGCGTTGCATTTGCTCATTATCAAAAGTTTTGTATTGGTTAATGACTTACCCACACTATCAGTTTTGTGTTGGTCCTTCTTGTTTTATAAGACAAACATATTATATCATCAAGAACATGTTCATTACTATCGAGCAGGCGTACTATACTTTCGCATTTTAGATTAATAAGTGAAGTTCATCCTACTATGGCCAGTGTATATTGGGAGATAAAAACGTAAGATATAGACGGCTACAACGACATAGCCTATATAGTAACATTTTGCAAAATCATTCTGTCCTTGCCTTAAAGGGAATACTTTGTAGTTGATACTTCAACTTTAAACGAAGGTGGTTGTGAAAACATAAACACCCCAAATTGAAAATAAATATGCATGTGATACCTTTGCAATAAGTTTGTATTTTCTGTCCTAGGGGCTATGAAAACAGATCCATTACAAACAATTTTAGTGGACAAATAGTTTCACCGTATGATTTTTCGATTGAACGTGTCTGGTTTCGCTTTGTCATTGGTAGATCTAAAAGATTTTAAAGACAGAATCCAGCTTTTTTACATTTTTTATGTCAAAAGTTATTATAAATCGGATACTGAAGGGATAATTTAATTGAGTCAGTTTGTGATTATCAGTGAATTAACATATTTATTACTCATGGCATGTCTTACAGCTCGTGGTGCAAATAAAAAAACTGGTAGGGGAAAGCTATACATATTTAGGGGTAATTTTAAATGTCAGATCCAGACGATTGTCTTTCATTTTAATGATGAAATAAAGTATACTGTAGCTTTTAAATCAAAGTATGTTCATTTAATCTCAATTTCATTATAAACGAACGTTACTACTGAACTGAAATGTGTTATATCGAATTTGTGACGCGTGTTTCGCGAAAAGACTTCACAACACGATTAGGTAGTTTTGTGTATTCACAAAGATCCCCGCTAGGCCATAAATAACTTCATATAGAGAGGTTATTTGTAGATATTGGTGTTCGGAGACCGCCACAATACCCAATAAACGTTAATCATGTATTGGTCACGAAGCACGTGAATATATTTGTGGCTACGTCGTTGTTCTTAATTATCTGTTGTGTTGTCTATTTTAAGTTTTTAATTAATCTTACTGGGATAAAATTATACATTGAGAGCGAATGGGGCTTACCGAAGGTTAAGGAGTGGTTTTGCCAGTAATGGATTTTATGATAAAGCGGATATGTTTCCGCAACGTCATCCATTTTTATATGGTGTTCCATTATCTACGGCTGCTTATGTATCTGTTCAGCGTTTCTTTCGGATTTGGTTCGTTATTGAGTATCAACAACTGCAGTGTTATGTTTTATGCGGCTGTCGCCTTTGTGATATTGTTTCTGATTCCTTGAAATCGTGGAGCACTTTTAGTATTGTTTGCAAATAGGATACACTTAAGCAAGTACTTAGAGGTGTTGCATGATTTATTTACCTTCTATGAATAGATTCAATAAAATCGACTCAGTCTATTTTTTCCTTGGACGAGTTCTTTACCTCCTGGTATACTGTTGTCATCAACATTATATCATTAATTGGATCGGAAGCATTCGCATTACTTGCTTTACAGAGAGTAAATCATTAGTGGTCACATTTTCATCGTCAGCTCAAACCAGAGCTTAATTTACTTGTTTTATAAACTTGAAATTACCTACAAATGAAGTAAAACCTGTGTAAGCGGTCACCTCTATTAAGCAGCCACATGACTTAAGTAACCATGTTTTCTATTTCCCATTTCTATATAAGTAAACCTGAGTGTTTTTAGCAACAACCTGTCTTAAAAGGTCACCTTTGCTCTATCCAATTGCTGGCTGCTTATGACAGGTTTGACTGTAGTATATTCGAGTAGCCTTAGCTTCAGCACAACGACTAAAAAGTGACCGCGTGATTTTTCATGTCAGTAAATATATGGCTTAAGTGGCGGTTTTAAGTCCAAAACTAAGGTGTTTTGCCGGGCAGAAGTGATAGTTTAAGAATGCTTAAAATACACCGTTGATTGGTTTGTATGTATGTGTATAAAACACAGATCCATTCGTATTTGTTTACAATTTAGAGTACATGAATGAATATTTAGCGTTATTTTATGTCATCGAGGTCTAACAGACGATCAGTTAATATAACAGATGTTTCCTAAAATCCTGGAGAACGTTAACCAGTACTCGAGCACACCCCATCTCCGCAAGTAACTTTTCCACTTGAATCATCGGTGAAAGACGAATTATAATGAGACGCAATGTCGTATATCAATCATCACGGATCCCAGGAAACAGTGGTTGGGTTAACTTATTGCCAGTTAGCCCTCGATGGCATAAAACTGACGTTAAGTATCCAATCAATCTATTCAATCAATCTCACTTCAATCTCAATTTTGAGAAATAAGTACTATTTTATCAATCAATTATCACTTCTTGATCACGGAGGACCTAGCTTTGCTCGTTCAAAGTTTATGTGGCATTTTAAAGTGCGATATTGGTCAAGCAGAGTTTACTGTGGCCATAAAGGTGAATATCATCGAGAGGTTATCATAACCAGTATGGCGTTAATCATGATTTATTTTTCGGGGTTTGCGCGACATTGGTCATTGACACGTATGATACGCGAACATGATAATTGTATAGTGACATTTTACTAACCTCAACCGGGCCTGGTCATTGGTTAGCATATATTTTTGGTCATACGCTTATGCTCGTCGACGTTTGATCAAAAAGCATTCCAAATATTGTCGTATGGTATTTTACATCATGCTTCAATATCATGTTCAAGTTGTAGAAGAAGAGTTGAATGAATTGAATGAATAGAGTTTTACGGCGTACCAACACATTATAGGTTATTCGACGCCAACAGGAAGGAAGATTCCATGTTCACTCTATATGTACAAAAAACAACAAATTAACACACAGATTAAAAAATACATCAACAAATGAATATGCAGAATGAATCTAGAACCTTGATACCTGCAGAACTGCAGAGTATCAGCAAATTCTATCGTATTACTCAAATTGTCGCTTCCTACGACATGCATAAGCCACAGTGATTCTATTCTTGCCATCATATGACTCCCTGGAACCACACAGGGGTTAATAATCTAACCACAATTATAGTGAACATGAGAAAAAATGTTAAAATGAACATGACACACATTTGGAGGATTCCTACCCCTCTGCAGAGAACGGCATGATTCTATTCTTAGCCAGAACCACACGGGCTAAGAAGAGTTGAAATTTAGATACTAATGTATAATGTCAACACTGCGACATTGTTAGTTATTAGAATATGTTGTGTCTTTATTCCATGGCTAATAAGTTTGTTACCAATATTAATGGAAAAGGGAATACAATGATTTAGTTATTGAAGAATGTACTGATATATTAGAAAGGTAACGATTAGTGGGTCGTAGATCTTGACAGTCCATTGGACAATATAGAAATATTTCCATGGTAAAAAGAGCACGTGGAGTGTAATGTCGTTTGCCATTCATTGAGGATATAAATAGTTTAATCCGTACATACTTGAATGAAGTAAAGAAAACAAGATGTATGAATCCGCAAAACACAATGGAATATCTATCGCGTTTAAAATTATTCAAATGTCTGAAATTGCTTGCTCCGCAGGAGATATACAAAGAGTACCGTAATTACAAATGCGCATAATTATTACATTTAATAAACTGTAAATATTCGACTCATGTTATACAATGACTTGCATATTAACTAATAAAATGTATTGGGTACACGAAACAACCAAGTTTAAACAACAAAATTATAAGTAAATCAATCCATCCTACAAACAAATACAAATGTACAAAGGCCACAAACATTAACATTCCAATAAACGTTTATAATTCATGACGAAACCAGCAATAATGGCAATTATACAGAAACAGAATTAGTTCAATAATTATTACTATTAAAAAATGCGTAATAAAAATAATTAAATATAGAACCAGTAAGAAAATTAGAATTCAAAGGAAACAGATTGTCTGTTAGCCCTCGATGGCATCAAAATGACGTTAAATATACAAACAAACAAATCAAATGACACAGCCACAAAATAATCAATATACTATATCATTAAAATAAGTATATATTTTCATATATATACACGAAGGGGTCACCTTTAAAACAGTCAGTAGAAAATATGCTACTGGTGAGCTCAAATCTTGATAACAGATATACAAACTCGTATATACTGTACAGTATATACAATGATAGATATCGTTCCAATTTGTCATCAAAAAGACATCATAACAAAAATTATGTTAATGTCAAACAAACAAAGTGATGAACCACTGTCACTGTCCTATGATATATATAGTCAAACATCTCTAAGCGGTCACTTCTATTAAGCAACCACTTGTATTAAGCATCCACATTTTCTATTTCCAATTTATATGCATAGAGAGCAAATTAACCTGTATTAAGCAACAATCTGTGTTGAAAGACCACTTTTGCTCATTTCCTTGACTTGCTGCTTAAGACAGGTTTCACTGTATATGAAGACCATTCACTTTGAAGTTGTTAGTGCACCACTGAATGAATATCGCTTGGCAGTTGTGATATAAATATTAGACACGTTTGTACATATGTCACTTTACTGAACATAAACATATGTTTAGATGGAGCACAACAACTTAACGTTATTCTACATAAATATATAGTTTGTAGGGTTACTACTAAAACTATCACAGCTTTAGCTATGTAACAAATTTAAGATTATATCATTAAGTTATGATAATAAGATGCTATTTGCTACACATTGTGTCAACTCTACAGTGTGTACATCGACCTAAGGTAAATGGGGTACACGAAACATCGTACTGCTGTTTAACTCGTCATACTCAGCACTAAATGGTACTCTCATAATTGCACGATATGAACTATTGTACGCTCTTATACTGATAAGATTTATATCAATCAATGTAAACGATGGCTTTGTTAGTTTCATTTGTTGTATAAAGCGGTGCAAACTGGCGCAGCTAATCGTTGAAAACTACAGTTAAAGTTAAGGTGGTCTTATGCGCTTATGCATTACTAAGGCGAGCTAATCAGACCAAAGGCAAGCGATTCTTATTGTATTATACATAAAGCTTAGCATGCCATTCAAACAAACGACTTGGATTACAGAAACCTCGTGTAATATTAGCGCGATCTTATCACTGTCGCATCTAAGGGTTTGCACATTCCTTTTCACAAGAAGTCGACCGATCATAAATCCTTAATGCATGTCCTATGCTGTTCAAAAGTATAAACTTACCATTGATTGCAGGCCATATATCAGTTGACAAAATATGTCAGCATGGACAAATAAAATACGCCTAAGCGAGCAGTTTCTTCTTAACTATGACTGTTATTTGAAGTGACAGCGAGTCACTCCGATGCAACAGTTGTTATGTTGAGTGGCGGTAAGTCATTCCAAATCATTGCTGCTTGCAGATGATCAAAGGTAAAGTAAACACACCGCTGCAAGGTGCAAATGAAATTTGCAACTGTTGGGTAATTCGATAGGACGTGAGTATTCACAGTCGAATGGGGAATCTGCAGAATTAATGAAATAAAGGTAAGAAAGTACAAAGATCAACGTATAAAAAGCGGTATGATGTTGAAAACAGGATAAATAATTAAATGGCAAGGTAAGCGGTGTAATATTCCATTAGCAATCAATCCACGTTTTGCGATGTAGTGTTGCATGCCAAATATTCATATTTAGTGTTGAGATACGTTTGGTTTAACATAAAAGTAGATTTCTTAAATGTTTAAGACCAAATGAAGTGTATATTGTTACAATCTTACATGAATTAAGTAAATATAAGCATCAGTATCATGCACTGTATACAGTAATGGGCTGTTTGAAAGAAATTATATTTTTTACAACTTTTTTTCATAGCTAGATTGCGATGAAAGCTCTGGTTTTTATGAGACCGCTTTCTATGTAGAAATGATACTGAGTGTTTTAGAAGCATTCGATCGATTTGCTGAATGTCAGCTTACTCAACGTAGGATGTGAGCAGCTGAATATCAGCTTACTCAACGTAGGACGTGAGCAGCTGAATGTCAGCTTACTCAACGTAGGACGTGAGCAGCTGAATATCAGCTTACTCAACGTAGGACGTGAGCAGCTGAATGTCAGCTTACTCAACGTAGAA
This sequence comes from Panopea generosa, assembly GCA_029582155.1. NCBI lineage: Eukaryota > Metazoa > Mollusca > Bivalvia > Adapedonta > Hiatellidae > Panopea > Panopea generosa. The sequence continues at coordinate 15,966,517 of CM055901.1, read as the reverse complement.
CTTGAGCAGCTGAATATCAGCTTACTTAACGTAGGACGTGAGCAGCTGAATGTCAGCTTACTTAACGTAGAACTCTAGCAGGCGAATATTAGCTTACTTAACGTAGGACGTGAGTAGCCAAAACTTAGACAAACATCATTTGAAGTATTCCTGGGATGAATCACGAGGATGATGCGTCTTATTTAAGGATACCAAATATTGTCGATCTTTGGTCCGATGTTCTACAACTACTCCACGCGCTCCAAAAACAAAGTGCATTACTAAGACCTTTAACCTTATTGAATTCATTACTTGAAATAAGATAGTGATTATATGATACAGTACACGATAATCTGTGATCGTACAGTGACAATTTCATTTATTTTTTCAGTAATATAACGACGGCATGTACATGTGCTGCATGACAATACCAGTCAAGCATGGTCATGTCCTGACATAGTAGTTCGCCACGTAACTGTGTATACTAATTATGATTATGCTATATATTGTTTTTCATGTGGCTAAGTCTGTGTTCTTTGAAGTTCACCTCTCCGGATTAACCTGTGTCTTACTTTCGTAAATATAACACAGAATGCATTATACATGTTTTAAACACTGCTTTAGAAGTAAGACTGCCGGTGTGTTAAATTTAGTGTACAGATACTTGTGACCTTACGTGTGACCTTATAGATGTGGTTGTAGGGGATTAAAACCATGACATTGCTGAAACAGAGGAACGCCGAGTCCATTGTATGGTATCAAAAGTCCTTTGTGAAAGCCTCCTACGGAATCTGGCTAATCTGGTAGAGAGTGCAATTATGTATTTATAAGGATTATATATGTAAATGTAGCCTAGATCGGTTACCACAACAACTGTTCAACTTTCTGGTCCCTGCTGGGATAATGTCATCGTTTGATATTGCTTCAATAACATGTTTTATTTTAGGTGTAAATGCAATACGAGATCATTACTGCTGTACATGATTTTAGACTGTAGTCGTAGCTTCACGTGCTTGCAATGCAAAATGTTACGAACTTGATTGTTTTCCAATTGTTTTTTTGTAATATTACGCCAATTATGTAAATATGTATATGTCGTCGTCGTACTTTCTCAATGGCACATGCCTTTTGGTATTCTTCGTGGTTCAATAATACTTTTTTTCAATGGTGTTATTATATTTTGGACAGGAGCAAAATTCGCAGCGGTTCAGTCATTTTCAATGTGTAATAGCATATATATTACTGGGTTACCTGAACATGCGTGTGGTAGTTTTATTTCCATGGTCATTCGACAATACAACACAAACTTACAAATTATATTTTGATATTTTAAGGGTGCTTATTGGTTGTGGTACACGTCTGTGTGTACCCATACACCAAATCTAACACCCCAGTAGTGGTGTTTTGCTTCTTGTCGTTGCAAAACAGCGGCCTTGTTGGATTTATACTCTGTATATAAATTATCATTGTTAGTATTATCAGTTTTATTATTACCTTAATCATTGTAATAAGTGTGTATATGGGTTTTTTTTTGGGTGTGTTGTTGTGGCATCTCCTTTCAATGCTACGTCTGTCATTGCACTTATTTGGTTTAAACATATTTCATTTCTCAGTTTCATCAAATTTTTTCAGAGACATGAAATTCACTGATTGTATGCAATAAAACAAGCGTATACATGTACAAAAATGGATTAGAACATGTTGATGATGTTCTCCTCCTGACTGTGGTATACATTCCATTAATAATTGCAATTTGTGTATTTTGTACTTGGAAATGTCTTAAACAGATTAATCACCTGGTATAATAACAAAATACATAGTTTTCAAATTGTTTAGTAAATTAACTGTTGAATTTTTCTTTAGCTTATATGCTAGTCTGCATCAGAATGTCTGAAGCATCATTGTTAAAATACTTAAGAATATGTTTCTATTCGTGCCTGAAGTAAATGGAATTTTAAATATTTCTGATTAAGAATCGGTCGTAATACTTTAATCCTCGACACCGCTGTATCACGCTGTGGTCCTTAAACAAGTTTGAATTTTTTCATAATTGGTACAGAAATAAGAAATTCTGTGCACGCTGAGGTTAACAATTTGGTCTTAAATACTTGCTACCGCCATTCAATAAATTAACATTAAAGTACATTGCTTAACAATATAAGAGCATTTAAAATCAGAATTTGTATTTGTATTTGAACACACATCTGCAGTTTGCTATGCAAAATTGCATCGTTCATAGTTTTAATAAAGAATGTGCACCTACTATACTCTCTGGACAGCAGCGGTAGAAAAAAAAAAAACAACCAAACAGGCGTGATACACAGACCTACCTCCATATAAACAACTAACGTATTTCACAACAAGCAAATAGCAATACAGATACAAATACAAAACGTTATTGCGATAAAGGCCTCCAGCCCAAAACACATTACAAATGCATATGTTATAAACAGTGAACAAGCATCAGTTTACCAAAAAAAGACGTAGCCAATTAACTTACAATTTGAAAGACAAAACCGGTGAAAGCATCACACTTAGCCGTCATCAGCTGTGTTACAAAAACAAATAACAAGAATTCGCTGTTCAGGGGTTGTTCATAAGCAAAACTTTAAACGAGTTGGCTTGGTCCATAAATACACAACACAATCACAAAACAATTTATCAATTAATTTTACATACGCTAATTGTATGCATAAAATAAATGTCATACATTTCTCAGTATGTATTAACTGTCAACATGTTTATGGTGATATAAATTGCGTAGTATGCAGCATTCAATGAAATTATGAAAAAAACTGTCAATAAATTTGAATAAATAAACATTTATTATTGGCTAAAGTAGTTTATTATTCAATGACCTTGTACCTTTTTTCTTATCGAAACGAAATACAAGAAGACAATATATGGGAAGACATTAAAACGAAATTAATAAATAAATAAACGAGTCTGAATTCATAAACATACAACCTTTTGAAATGAAATACAAGAATACAAAATAACACAATATACGGAAATAACACTATCAAACGAGAATATAATATTAAATTGAAATAAAGCTCAAGCGAAGCATTTCAATTGATGAAAATGTATATTGTAGATATATGAAACTGATAAATATTAAAACCAGAATGATAATAGTAGACTACTGTAGAGCCTAGGAGATGAGTCTTAAGTTTTCATGATGCGCTTAATCCAAACAAAATACAAAAATTTGAAATCAACATGATCTAGAATAGTTTTGTTGATGTTTCTGTTGATTTATTGGTAATTTGAACAAACATCATTTCGCATACCCCATAATGAAACTCTGTTTAGAATAAAGAAATATTAAAAGAATATCAGTACTGAATGTTGTTTTTAGACTGTTGAAAGAATTGTTGTACTAAGTTGACATCATTTATATTGATTTTAAAAGTGATGTGTTGATTTTGAGTAAAACAGTTGAAGCCGTGCCTAACAATGTACTGATTGCAAATGATTAGAATGGACTCAATAAATTAGAACTGTTTCTTATTTTGATTGCTTAACGGTATTTTATACTCATTAAATACTGCCAAAAGAACATGTATTAAATCAATAGCATTTTAACACAGATCGTCTCAAGATGGCAACTTTTAATGCCTATGTCTTTATCCGTTATAGAGACAAGAGTTTGATAGGGCACTATAATGATCTTATAGCGTCAAGGACTTGTATACAATAAATTGACAAACCTGTGGATTTTGTATAGACATCACTTACAAAACAGCATTAACATGTTTAATATATATATTATAAAGATGGGGTTGAAGACGCTGTAACATTTTTGTGATTTTAAAACAGTTAAATGATTTCATCAAATTGTCGATTTAGCTATGTGATTAAATAAAAAAAGTATTATAGACACGGTTATGGTCATTGTTCTCTTTTTAAAAGTACATTATATCACTTGTGGTATTTTGATTTAATCAAAATATTTTTTCATGAAAAAATGTATATATAACTTACCATGACTATGTAAAAAAATATGCAGTCCAACGAAAGTATAAAACAGTCGAAACAGCTTTAATCCTGAAAAAGAATAATACAATATGTGTTATTTTCTGCGATTTTATGCGATTTCTTTAATAAATTGACACATTTTTCTGTATTCTATAATGTTTGTTGTTTTTTATGTCCATACCTTTGTTTATTTATATTGTTTCGAATGTAGTATTTTTCTCTTTAAGATGTTTTCATATGTCAGATTTACTGATTATAACGCGAGGAAGGAAGTAGTGCCAATCAGTGACAGGATACATGATGCAAATACTATAATGTTATTTAACAGTGTTATGTACAATATGGGAATATATTGTACGAGTACGTATTGTAGTGAAAACGATATTGGAGGAGACGCTGTAATTTGATAGAACACTAACCATAACCATGTGTATAATACTTTTTATTTAATCACATAGCTAAATTGACAATAGTAGTATTACCATACTGTAAAAACTCATTTTCATTCTATACCTCAATCTGAAAGAAATTTATCAAAAGAGTAAAGAAAAGTCAAGGTCCTTTTAATAGATCAACCGTGTGTTCAAAGCGGCAGATGAATATTAGTCGGTTGTTTGTTTTTATCGTTGAAATTTCTACTAAATGTATTTCATTTTTTTAGTCGCCACCTTAAGTTTTGAACTGTACAATATAAAATCTATTGGATGAAATAAACTTTTGCATAGTGTATGGTCACGTGGTAACATCTGGATGAGGTGATTGGCTATACTATACACTAATAGGTATAGAAAAAACTTTATTCTATGTGCTCTTTGAATTCTATGTTTTCTATACGGTATTGTTTCAGTTTACAATATATACAATGTATGTACATAATGAGTAAAGGTGGGCAATTTCTGACACCGTTCACTGGACTCGTTCATTTTTCACTTCTAGCATGTAAGTAAAAATATGTTAAATAATAAAATCCATTTCTGAATTGGACTTAAGATAAATCAAGAATCCTATTTATATAGTATACAAACAGTTACTTGTACAACATTTGACTTTATAACCTTACTAATTCCAAATCACTAATCACGCTTTGTCATAGTTTACTAATACAACTCAATGTCAGGATTTATTCTTATCACTAATTATATCTGACTTAAACAGCTGAGTGGAAAGATTATCATTGATAAATACTGGTTGGATAGCAAATAACTGGAACATTATATATGATGCGCCATATAAGTACGACTAGTCGCGTGACTCCGACGACACCTTTACGAACCCAGCTTGCTTTACCGTACAGTTAAAAAGCAATGTTTAGAAAGCCACATTTGAGCACTGATTTGTCAGTTGTTTCAACTGAAAGTTTGATGACGTCATAGTTTAGTAACCGTTTAACTGCTATGAACTTCGGGACAGGCATATGATTCCCTCCTTTTTCATTGTTGGTTAATATACCTGATCAAGGAGGTCCGGGAAAGACTAAACGACACCCTTAATCGTAAATGTTTGAAACATTTTCCACACGATTTTTGTTCAGCATATGGTGTCATTTTCTATGTGCATGATACAGTTGTAACTTGTAACAGATTACATTTTTGGTCCGTAGGAAATGTTACAAAAACCTAAACAATTTTAAACAAATCGCATTGCTACATTAACTACTAAAATACCAGATACATTATTATATATGGTAACTTTGTATTTGTATCTATAAGACCTACATTTATCTAAATTTCACAAAGATGCAAACGTTAGCCTGTATTTTTTCAAAATAAACAAATCCTCCATCAGTGTAAGACAGTACTTTGGAGAAAGCACAAAACTCGTTAGCACAGACAGATGTGCAGCATGCAGTTTCGAACAAATAAAAAACTGTAAACTGACAGAGACCAAATGATAATGATGTATATACTTGGTATTTGAAATATGTTCTGCATTACCTCTCCCTATATTGTATAGGGTGCATATGAGTTTATCTTTGAGTTCATCAAAACTGTTTGAAAGCATTTTCTAAATAAATCTGCGATAGTCTGTTATTGCCACATTGGATAAGAATCTAAGCATAGCCACACATTTCTATCTTGAACTTACTTGCTTTGCTATAAACATGCTATCAGAGTTAATGATAAAATAACATATACAGTGAAACCTGTCTTAAGCAGCCAGCCATTGGAAAAGGCAAAGGTGGCATTATAAGACAGGTTATTGCTTAATACAGGTTAATTTAATCTGAAAGAATAGAAATGGTTAATAGAAAACATGGTTGCTTAAGACAGGTGGCTGTTTAATGGAGGTAACCGCTTACACAGGTTTTACTGTATAATATAATGTTTATTTGTAGTTTAATTACCATTTTTAATATAGTATATATTAGTAATATATTCTTTAAATGATTTATAGTGTATTTGCGCGACATGTATGTAAAGAAATCCAGAAACACAAATTTTGAAAAAGAGAATACTTTTATTCACAAAACTCATGTATGATATTTTAATTTATTTTAGTCGGAAAAAAATCATCGACAAACACTATATCATTGGTGTTTACTTCAACATAATGTGTTTCTCTTACTGTGACTTTGCATTCAATCATCTCATTTTGACAGATTAACCATATCTCACTAGGGCTGCCTGAGTTACACCCTTGTGTCCCTGTCAATCCCTTACATGTTTGAACATCTCGTGCTTCGATAACATCGCAGTGTGGTTAAAATAAGCATAAACTCTTAACCATTTTAACACAATCGCTTCAAACTGTTTCACTTCAAATGCATTAACGTCAATATTTGATTGTATCTTGGAAAACAGTAATAAATTATTGTAATATTTCGTCTATACACAAAAATGTGCATTATTTAATGAATAAAAAATGTCAACGTTTCAACGTAAAATCGGGCGTAACTGTTACCCCGAGTGTATTTACAATCTATTTTCATGTTGTTTTAAAATTGAAAACAATGTTTGTAAACATTAAAGACAAAAAAATGTACGCCTTAATGTACATTATAATTAATTAAAGTATTTATAAATCTTTGAAAAGAATATATATAATATATGACGTCATGACTGCGAGTTACGAATTTACGATAGAAAAAGAAACACTATGTTGCTAGCAATTCGATCATTAGTATATGCACCGTTGAATAATAGTTCACTTAATCATATCACGGTGAAACAATGTCTAGATTTTTGTTCATGTTTTGTGTAGATAACAAAAATGCAAAACAGGTGCTCATCGTTCATATTATGTGAACAGTTAAAATGATGAACTAAGAATGCAAAAAGTATGTCATAGAACAGACATGAACAAACTTATACAGTAAAACCTGTGTAATATGGCACCTCTATTAAGCAGCCACCTGTCTTAAGCAACCATGTTTTCCATTTCCAATTTCTATGCTTTCAGAGTTAATTAACTTATATTAAGCAACAACTTGTCTTAAAAGGTCATATCTGCTATTTCCCGTGACTGGCTGCTTAAGACAGGTTTGACAGTATTATACAAATGAAAATAATATAATTTTAAAAGGAGCCTTATCCACAAAGGATACAGTCACCGCAATCAATATACGAGGGCTGATCATAAAGTTCAAGACACAACCAGATAAAATACAAAATATGGCGCCCAAATTCATAGTGTTGATGGCACAATGGATCATCGGTTAATATTTAAAGAAATAAAAAGATTAGACCATCAGAAATATATTAACTTGTAAAGATTATTTAGGTTTTCAAATTATATGTGATATAATTCACGATGTTTATTCAAAGTAATGAAATAAAGTTTGTACGTCCTTCATGAGTGTACATATATTATTTTAATACTTAAATGCCGGGGAATTTAATAAAATATCGTTTGCTGCAGAAATTGTTTTACTGATATCTGCGGAAATTAACCAGATAATCCCGTATTACGCTTATGATGCTAAAGCTTTAATTTATGAGCTTTTGTTTTAAGCTCCTGTCATATTTGATCTTAAATAATTGCATTTGACGAATAAACGATGTACGGCATTAAAGGTAAGTCCGAACGTCTTATTAATGATAACACAGTTAAAGCATAAAGAAACATTTTATATCACACGTATTTGATTATTTAACTGATATGATCTGAATTCTATGTAAAGATTTCGGCGGACCACATTAAATGTCTGAAACCAAATACAAATGTGATGCGTATCGATATAGTATACCACTAACGATCATTGTCACAAGGTAATGTTGGAGTGCAGAATTTGGTTAATTAACAAACATGTGATACTGATTATATCAATCAGTATACATTATGCTTAGTGTCAATATCAACTCAATTTCCGTTGCTTGTTCGCAGACAACTGAAACAAAATAAACTTAAGTGCCTGAAGACTGGGATAGTGGTCAACTAAACGTCATAAACCTGACAGTTGATTACTTAATTAACGTATGTTTGATAAAATAATTAACTCTAAGGGTTAGTGATAGGTTAGTTAACACTTAATTAAAACAATTATTTTCTTTTAATCTTTTTTAGTCAAAGCACGGTTATAAATCGGAGCGGTAGTGTAGTGGACAATACAGTGTTTCTCACACCATGTGTAGCTGGATCGATCCTCCGCCTGACATGATGCTTCTCAAAAACAACTCTCAGTTTTTATTCTACTCAGGAGGCGGACACGATAGCGGTGCATTTAAGCTCTGAGCTTTCATCGTAATCGAGCTTAAATAAATTGGTGTACATTAAATAGCATAAGGATTATCCTAGGATCACTGTGTAAAGTGTATGCTTGTAAAATATGGAAAGATTTTATCGCATTTTTATCATATTGAAAATAGCACTCGACAGCGGGAACCAATATGTGGAACGACAAGACAAGTGAACACTCATATATCCGACTTGGTTTACCCCACCGGATAATGCTTTCATGTCAACCTGCCATCATAATTTCTTAGATAATACGATCTACTATATGATTTAGCTATGTTGTTGATATTTCAATAAGTTTAATTTATCAATAACATGTATAATTACACAATTTCTAAACTCTAGTTTTTATCCACCTCATATCCTTGTTTGCTTATTCAACAAATCAAGTTGTTTAACAATGTTGTACATTTAAATTAAATATTAAAGATGTACTGACTTTTTCAAAGTCAACGATAAGATATGGGGTAATGTGCAGTATAGAGGCGTTTCTTTTATTGACTACAATCTCGCTAAGAAGAGGTAAAGAATGGAGTTTGGTGCAGGTGTAACCCTTAGTTAAACTCCCATAGATGCGAATGAAACAGTGACTGTTTTCAAACGGTAATGTTGTTAAACTATTGTTTGATCATTTGTCATGCTTTTATGCATTTAGTATGCTCTCAATGTTTGGCCCCTGGTGGATATATATTTGTTTTGTTACGATAATACGGACAGTAAAGTCACTGAGTTCAACTGTGTTATTATATTTATTTATTTTCAAATCTCCGATCTTTGCTAATATTTCATTAGGCGACACAGGGGGCACTGAATGTTTACGTAACGAATAAGTAAGTGGCTGTGTCTTCTGAAAAGAAATATACACATGTAATACAGACATTGCATGATATGATACTGTAAATTAATTGAAATAAAACATCTAATACAGTGATGTGAATACGTATGTTGTTTTTGCCATACATGCATTGTAATTAAAGAAGTTCCAACAGTTATGCCATACAAAAGTATTTGATCATGATGATTGTAGATTATAATTTTGTGTTAATCACTACAGAATGATGTTAAAATAAAACCAAAATAAAAAAACAAACACATCATTTAATGATAATCCTGTATCGGAAGTTTATATACATATGTATTGAAAAAATACTGACACATATGCTCAGCATATTAACAGAATCAATTCAATTAATCAATCAATCAATCAATCAATCAATCAATCAATCAATCAATCAATCAATCAATCACCCATTCATAATTATGATTAAGGTGCACGAGTATTGTATTCGCATGACATATTTTGTATATTAACCTAGTGTATTATCACTTTTGATTCATCGTTCGGAGTTTTCCGTATAACTCGGCTGTCGTACGTAAAATAGCAAACTACGTTCCGACTTGCCCTAATATATAAATGACGTCGATTCATATGATATGTTAAATAACTGGTAAATATACTTTTATCTGCGTTATGTGATAAAAGGACTCTTACATTCCTGCTTATTTATTATTGAAAGGATTCAACTCGCTGGTAAATTGATATAACGCATAACATATTTTTGCAAACTTGCTTAATAAATTTAATAATAACTAAGCACGCATGTAGTTAAGTTCATTATCATATTAATTATCCCAGCTCTCCTATTCAAGGTCGCCAGGTGTCGGTTAGATCCCTGTTTCCCTCCAGGCATCTGTAGCTCAGCTGAATATATTACCATTACGAAACATAAATGCACCTAACGTTCTTTGTCAATTCTTAGATTGTTTATGCGACTACCGAGTACAAGAACATTTACAAGAACGTGCTAAACAATTTTGGCGCATTTAATCCCGGGGTAATCTAAGTTCTGTATAACAAAAAGAGTACTTACCATTTATGCAAATCTCGTTATGAAATGATCGAAAATTATCGATAAAAGACGTCAAATATTGTATGAATAAGATGAAGACATTTTTGTAAATTCTTAAGACCACCCGCCTTCATCCGTGAAAACATTTCATTCACTACGATCTAGTTCATATTTAAGCTTTCGACCACAAATTCTTTAAAAATGGTTTGCTACACAGTTTACAATTCCAATAAAAGGGGCATTTGGTAATAAAAACAAATTCTGTCACACCGTCTTTTCTTTATTCTGATTTGGAAGCATCCCACGAGACACATAAACGTTTATGAGAATACAGGCCGGTGTTGAACGCCACAGAAGCATCCTTTGAAGTAGTAATAAAACACTAATAAGACCCCCGATTACTTATCTTTATGATAATCCGGCCTTTAAGTAGTAATCTCTCCCTTATTCGATATCTGTGACATTGTGTCGAAAATGGACATAAAGTTTAAAGTGATTAAATTATTTGGATAAATGATACTATCCTTTACTTAGTCAATAATTATTTCATTATCCATCGAAGTCTGTTACCGCACCTAAAAGCAGATAGAAATCTTGATTTGGTGGGGGATGTTATCAGCGATGTTTAAGAACGTAAATATTTAAATGCAGATTGGCGACGGTTAATGTAGCAGTAAATTGTTAATAATAACCATTAAATTTATCAATTTCAATAATTGATACAAAAAATGTATACTCCGGGTACAATTTTAGCAATGCTTACTGAAAATATACTTACATTTTTTTTTCAATAAGACGAAAACCGCGCATGGAATATTTTAAAAATTTTGATCAAATATTCATAGCAGTATATATGATTTATGAATGGATTTTTATTGGTTAATAACATTTTAAAACATCACTATTATCATTTTAGGCTAATACAATATTAGTGTACTTGTTATTTCTATTAGCTGTAACTCGACAACATATTTGATTAAACATGTGTACATTTCAAAATAAATTTAACTGACGAAATTGTAATCTACATTTGTATTTTGCTTTCATCGATGGTGAAACAAATTGCAACATTTACGAGTATATCTTTATAATAAATTTCTCTTTTTCCGATATTTTCCTGCATATAACCAGTAATATTCTTTTATCATGAACATACCACATGTTCATGGCGGGGTGGGGGCGTCAAACCTCCGATCGACTATGGTCTTACCTTTTTACAGCGCGTCATGTTGGTGGATTTTAAGAGCATTGTTTTGACTGACAGTGTTTATGGTTGACTTGCAATTTAGTTATCAAAATAGCTACACTGTTTACCAATACCATGACATTTCAATTGTTTAAACTGTACTGGCCAAAGGTATTTGTCTGTCATTCGCCAGTCCTACCGTCCGTCTTCTGTCCGCTAAGTTTTCTTGTAAACACTGTAGCACCTACGGCTTTTATCCGGCTTTAACCAAACTTAGTCTGGATGTTTATGTCCAGCTCGGACGAGATCTTAAACAACTATATCGGACCAAGTCAGGATGATTATGTCGAGCTCGGACGAGGTCTTGAACAGCTATATCGGACCAAGTCCGGATGTTTATATTCAGCTCGGACGAGGCCTTGAACAGCTATATCGGACCAAGTAGCTGTGTCATTGTTACTAAAATTGAAAATAACATATTTTCCATTTGAGAAAATGTGCTGATTGTAAATGTTTTTTACATGGAAAGTATCTTAAGGTTAATTGAAGCAAATTGTGTAAAATTTGCTGTCACTTAAACTGAAATACAATATGATTTCCGCTCGATAACCTCAGTTTTCTTTTAGATATTTGATGACATTTTGGTGTTCAAGTTGTTCCTAACACAGAAAAAAAGCTTGTTATTGATTTAAGATCACAGTCAATTGGTTAAAAAAATAGAAAAAAGAATGAATGTCCGTTTAATAACTTTAATTTCCTTTGAGATTTTTTATGTATTTTTGTGTGTATGTTCTCAAGATGACAACGAAGTAATTTGATAAATGTTAAAGGCATTGTTACGTTTGTTTTTTTAGGCAACAGCTTTTTTCCTTAGAGATATTTTAATAAAATGTTGTTACTTCGTATATTGAAATTGAGGTAAATCAATTCAAAAACCAGAAAAGCTAACACATGCCTTATTTTATATCACTTTTAAGCCTAAAACTAAAACAAACTGTCAGGGATGTTTAAAGATAAAAAAAAACTTAAATTATTTCAGCTGACCAAATTAGACCAGTATAGCGATACAGGCACTTATGTCCCCATTGTTACTGTTTTTAAATAAAAATCCCAATAAATGCACATGAAATAATTTGAATTCATTACAATTGTGAAATAAGTATAGTGTTTATTTTAACGTAAATCCATAATCGAATATATCATTGATATAACCTAATATTGTGACCAATTTCCCCCTTTATTTTTAAAATTAAGTCCTATCATGTCTTGACGTGTATAAAAGTATTTGATTGATAGAACATGCTTAAAAACATGAATTAGTTCAACATCTGTGACAGTCTATAAGCCTGCACTTATCAAATATATGACATTTATATTCTAAAACATGTTTTTTTTTGTAAATGTGACTTCGAATTTCATCGCCCCTGCCTACATAAAAACATTATGCCCTTTTGAAAACATATGTTACGACTATTTCAAATCACAAGGCTTGTGTTACAAAAGTATAAACAATGTTCAATTCTAAGTGAACCTCCTACGCTACCATTTAGAAGAAACAAAATAAACTGGTTCCATGGCTGGGTAGAATTGCTTTTAAAAGGTAATCTGATTTCCTCCAAGTGCGAGAACAATTAACGTCATTATCACACAATGTAGCTTGTATCAACTGTAGAATTTGTTTAACAACAGATGCAAAATATGAAAACTGTATATTTTATCTGCTTCCATATTTGAAATATATTTAACAAATTAGACAATTAAGATATTAAGTACACACCTCATATACTAAATGGTATTTGCATTTTGTATCCGTATTTGACACAATGACACAATTACTTGACATTCTTAACGATGGAAAAGCGGTATGTTGATATGGACATACAAACGTTCAAAGCGCCATTAACCTCAAAGGGATCGATTTAAAATAGATGTGATGCTGTAAAAACATCAATTAACCCAAATCTCATACAAAATATTACAACCTAGAAAGTGCAGTGTGGAGTAACTGAATAAATAAAAACGATTGTTCCACGCTGCAGTGTTTGCAAGTGTGGTGAATACACTGAAATACCTTCAAGTTAGACTTTGCATATTCTCAATTTACAAAGCAACAAATTTTATAGCAACACAAATAAATATTGTTTTAATTGTTACAACTAGGTTTTTCGGCCTATTCTGTACGACATCTTGGATATTTTAACATTATATATTAAAAGTCTATGATTTCAATAAAACAAACAGCAGCCTAGCGAATATTAGTTTTGAAAACAGTGTTCAAGTCGTTAAGAGTGTTTGGCATTTTTATTATTGTGGCTGAGATCATGCGTTTTATGATATAAACTTATAATACCACTCATGTATAATGTGATGACGGGATAGAGCAAGATCGAAAGCACTCGTTTCCCGGGTTTAAGTTCCAAGATGGCGATAATCGCCACTTACTGTTCCAGGCAGTGACACTTTTTGTCATTTCATCTATATGCATGTGTAATATACTATGGTTATTCTATGTGCTTTATGATTATGTTGTTTTCCTTTCAATGATCCGTTTCCTAGAAATTATAAACTTTCTTATTTTTGTGATAACACGCAAAAAACACGGTCTCAAATATTAATTAAATATATGGTTATATTCGGTTACTCTATATAGCTATTATGACTTTTCTGCTTTTAATCATAGCTGTAAATATAGACGGAAGATTTCATTTAAAGTATTGAATTTTTTCTGCAACATGGAAATTGTGACTTTAATTTTTCGATATATTTGACTCCGTGTTGTTATTACTTTTGGTCCTTTAGAAATTATGGAGTTCGTTTAGTGTTGCTCATATATAAAATTCCACAGCAGCTGATGCTAGGGTGTTATGGTGATTGCACGTTCTGTTCGCTATTATTAAATAATTAAAAAAAAAAGGAGTCAGTTTCTTTCTTATCGTTGATGCTAAACGATTCCAATGTATCATTATGTCACCTATATATAGAAAAGTCAAAATGTTATTCCAATAAAACATGTTGTATGTTTAATCTTAATTCACATTTAAAGTTAAAACTGTCACAATGGCAGAACCACAAATAACTTATTGTCTGTACCCTTATCGGACTAACTGATAATTATAATGTACATTCAGCCAAAATCCGTTTAATGTGAGTATTTTTTTCATCTGTAATTAATTGGTGACAACTTTTGAACTACCACTGAAATCAAAATATTTATCGAGAAGGCATGGCATTGTGTGCAAAAGAAACATCCGTCACATCAACATTGACATATCCAATATGTGAAACAATCATATTCATACAACGCATATACAAAAATGGCAAGGGTGCTACAGTCTCGACACAACGGATAGTGTAACCGCCATTTGTGAGCTGCTTATACATCAATTCCGTTGCCCTCAACCGCGTGCTTCACTCGTCAGCACGTCAGTAAACAAATCCTGCATTTGATTATATAAACCAGCATCACCAATTGTTAAATTAACAACTTGTTACGTTTATTCCTAGTTAAAGCATCTTAAGTATGATGTAAACGTATGTATGACGTTGTTTGTGACGTAGTTTGTCTTATACATTTAAGCATAAATATTGAACGTTCTTGTAAGGCATATAGGCCTACGTCTATTTGATACTCACGATGTCAATTACATTTGCAATCTATAATGATGCAGGTGTATATTCTACATAATTATTTTGTGGTTAATATACATAAAATATAGCAAAATGTCAAAAAAATATATCAATTCGAAGTTGGATTTATATCAGAGAAAAATCATTTTGTTTGTTGAACATGGTTAATTTTTTTGTTAGTAGTTTTATGAAAAATCTTTTATAAAGAACATATTTTATTTTTATGTGAGTTTTGGACGTTGATGCTTTGCAATCATTTTTGTTCTTATCTCTGTTTTGTCGTACCGTTTTCGTTTTCTCAAGGTCAAGGCCATGTACATAACTTGGACTGTGGGACTGTGTATTTATATATACTGCAATGTTGTTCGTATCCGCTCTGTAGCTTACGCATGCACGGACCGAGTTTCAAATAGTTTCACATAAGCGTTCAGCATTACATGAAAACGTGTCGCGTGTAATATCTGTGTTGCGGCTGGGAGGTCAACGTCACGCAAACGATTTACTCATATAGATATTGTGTATAATCACCTTTATATAATCGATTCAAAATTAGTTGATAATTGGGCATTCTCATCGTTGCATGGAATAGGTACAGGTAAAGCTGGTAACTACATAGTGATATGTACCCGATTCATAAAACCTGTCTTATATGTATTGGTCATTGGTATGTTTGCAACTGTTCTCAAGTAAACAAAAACGAACTGTATCTATTGTCTATTCAATTTACGAATCCGGTTTTACCGCGACTCATTTCAAACATTTTTTCCGTAAAGCAACTCTCTGTCCGTAAACGTTACCACCACCTTCAATTCGGTAGGAAAATTCGTATTGCATTGCAATATGCAATACGTAATTCGTGTGTTATTTATGGTTTCTTAGAATAGTGACTCTCATTGAGGCTTGCGCGAACATTAAATACCTCGGAGGTATGAGACATGTTGAATATGCATAACTTTTTTTTAATAAACTCAGTAAACCCGATTCTGCTATATTTTACTATATGCGTTTTGTGCTTCGATTGATTGATTGATTGATTGAATATTTAGCGTCATCTTTATGCAATCGATGGTTTACAGACGATCAGTTGACCTAACTACTGTTTCCTGGGATCTTGAAAGGTTAACCATTACTCGAGCACACACTATCTCCGCATGTAACTGATAACATTCCCACTTTAATCAGCGGTGAGAGACGAATGACAATGAGGCAAATGTCATATATCAATCATCACGGATACTGTTGCCGGGCAGGGATTCGAACTCGCGACCCCTGGATTGATAGTCAGACGCGTAACCGTTTGTGCTTCGAAGGGAACATTTTTATCAGACTTTATTTATGTATATACGAACAAACACTCGATAAGAAAGTTCATTGCGTGTACCGATACACAAAGACTTCCGGGAAGAAATGTGGAGAATGCAGGAGTTATTTGATTTACAATAAATAAATTAGCTGCTGAGAGTTAAATACTATAATTGAACACTTCTCTAAATATTAACATCGCCAATACAAACGTGTAACATAGTAAGGGCCTTCTGTATAGTTATTTTGACCATAGCATTAACAATGACTCTTTTCATTTCTTCAAACCCAACTCAGGTATATTTATACATCTAAATAAGGTCTGACTGCAATGGATAATGTATACAAATTATATGAATATTAATATTATGTTTGATGATCGCACCTGTCAACATTCACTATCAACACG
This sequence comes from Panopea generosa, assembly GCA_029582155.1. NCBI lineage: Eukaryota > Metazoa > Mollusca > Bivalvia > Adapedonta > Hiatellidae > Panopea > Panopea generosa. The sequence goes on along the minus strand of CM055901.1, from coordinate 15,949,509 downwards.
ATATGTTTATCCTTTTAATTCACATTTTATCTAGAACCATATCATTAAAATATTTGATTCATATTAGACGACGATTTATCCATTTTAACATCCCTGTTGTCCTTTATATAGATACAATCTTTGAAGTCATTGAAAATATGGGTGGAATTGACAGTGTCTTTGTCAACTGTTGGAGAAAACTGAATATTTTAGTTGGTTAACCTTCACGTATTTACAAATAAATGTATATCTTCTGAGCGTTTAATCGGGCGTGATAAAGACACCATATGGGTTAAAGTTATGCACGGCATGGGTTAGAGTTGAACCTACTTTGATCCCTCTATGCTATCATCACAATCGACCCAGTAGGAAAGAAATCCATCCAGATAGCTCTTTTGTGTTTTAACCATAATCTGATCTAGAGCTTAGACTGCTAACCCAGATACTATATAATTTACAGCATCATGCTTCCTCACAGGAATACATATCTCCAAAATTTGAGACGAGATTATACGTTTCTTAACCGGTCGGTGCAATACTCGGCTATACACTGGTTTATAAACGCTACAATATTACCATGTGGACATTGTTCTAAACGCGGTGTAGAATTAAAGATTAATTTTCACCGATTTACCAGATAAGATTCAAAGTGTACTGCGGTGGTCTTTTTTAACAATTTCTATAAAGTATCAAAATGAGATGATATTTTCTAAACAGGTATTATTTATGGTGCGACATTGTAGATATGAGTTTTGAAGCCGATGTGCGAGATATAATATGACTGATATATTATAAGTTATGGTAATTAACATAGCGATTCGAAATTGATTAGAACCAGTAAAATATTTCCGTTTGATTGACATTAAATGCTGACACCATCTGCTTGAAAGATGTTTGAAGGTGGTAAAATATGCATAGCTGCAATGTAAATAGAAATTATATCTGATTAAATTTGCATGGAGATATGTATCTCAACTTTGGGCAAGATCAAATCAACACCCTAAGTCACCTTATGCAAATTATTTAGGTCTTTATTCATATTGCACTGGCTACACACACTAGTGCATCACTACATGCAGTCACTATGTGAAAGTTTATTGATTTGTGCCGTACGATTTATGTGTTTATCAAGAAACTGTCGAACTGATTTGAACTTGTTTACCTGAACTGGTTCCAATAATTTCATGAATGTTTTACATTTGGTAACTGTAAATATGTTTGTCCAATAGGTATGTTTTTTGTTAAAAGTCTCAACTATACGCCAACTTTCGCTTTATTTTAATTTCTTTTAGCAAATTTAGCATAAATTTACCCTATGCGTGAGACCGCAGCGTGGTCTAGTAGTAGAGCGTCCGCATCGTATGCGGAAGATCGTGGGTTGGATCCCCGACCGGGTCATACCTAAGACTTTAATAATGATATAAGACGCTTCCTCGCTTGACGCTCAGCATTAAGAGGAAAGTTCTAAGTCTGGTTGGCCCGCTGTCAGTCTAATGTGAATGGGTGTGGTATCATATCACGTGTCTGCGGCATGATACACCAGTGTGACAGCGCTCAGAATACTGTCTCAAGTCGACACCGTCGCAAAATTGTTGAAAGCGACGCTAAACACCTAACAACTTTAGGCGTGTTCAGATTATCAAGTAATCTGTCTGTAAACCAGGTATAAGTTCCTAAGCAGCGTTCTTTGCTTCCGTTCTAAGGCAGTTATCCATGTTGTCACGTACATAAGTATTCAAACTGTTTTCCTGCTGACTAAACGTTTATCAAAAACAAGATGTAATAATGAATGAAGGATACGATGTTAACGTTTAAATACTCGTCCTTTCTAATAATAGTACTTAGATTCACCGCCAATGCATGTGTGGAAGTATTATGACATCAAACCTGAGCTGACATCTTTACGAACCGTCAGCACTTAAATGGTTTCCGTCACTTAAAGTGGATGTGAACCCAGAAAAACGAAAACACATGCATTTTGACAAGGCAGTACAGATGGACTTTTATTTGATTTTAAATTGTATAACAGCACTTGTTATGGGTAAAGAAATAATCCACACTTCAATATTTTGTTTACCGTATTCACTACCAAGTGTGTGTTTGATCATAATATAATTGTATGGCAGCACGCATACATTAGTTCGGTATTTATAGATAACCTCCCTTTATGTTACTTCAGTCGTCGATAACTCGCAAGTCGTGATACAATTTTAATTAATTCCCAGTACATAACTGTTCAGGGGCGTGAAAGTATAGATTTTCCTGCCTTTCCCACAATCGAATGAGTTGATATACAATATAACTTCGATGGTTCGAACCTGGAAAAAATAGTTCGAGTTAAGGGTTAATTTTTTAACTTATTATTTTACATCGATTGTGAAACAAGTTCTTACAAAATCACTCTCGAAGTCTTCCTTTGTATAACCAGTACTAAGCATATGCGGAAAAAGTGTCTTACTCAAGGACACCACACATAGCTGTTGCGGAGAATCGGGTTGTTCGAATCAAGTATTGTCCAACATCATACCATACATGTACATGTATATCTATCAAAATAGGCATTCGGCCGCGACGAGATAAATGGTTCGAGCTTTATGTGATGTTCCAGTTATTGCAAAATGTTTCACCACCCACTGAAGTAATGGCCAACCAGCGTTCTCGTACATCACTGCTATGAAACGGTCCCAAGCGGACAGTGCTAAAATCATTTCTGCACACTAATCGTAAATATTTAAACTGAACTGTTTGCATCGATTAAACAAACTGGTTAAGTCCACAATTCTTCCGTTTCACTTTGGTTCAGTGTCGTTTAATGTCTTCTATATTTTGATTTCGATCGTATAATAATACAACACAATACTACCTTGTGCCCTAAATCGAGATGAATCAGGTAAGATGATTAATCATGTTTGTATTTACTCTTTGGTTCTACGGTTTTAATTTTGCGAAGCGTCCAATCGTTTGATTATCATACATTTAACTAGTACGTAACATGCTTGTGAGTGTGTTATAATTGCTCGTTCACTAATAATAAATTGATTTGAACTAACCCTTACTCAGATATACAGTAGAAAATTTAAGTATGTTTTAAAGTAAACGTCAGCTTAATATATTGAATATCAATGTTTTTACAAACATAAAAGATACCGGTTGTTTTAATTGAATACAATACGAGAATGTGATATTACATACTTAAAAAACCGAGTCAGGGAGTCATATAAAAAAGTTATGTATCTATTTTTTTTTTAAATATTTTTCTTCTTATCTTCATTTGCAGTAGTTTATTATTATAACCTTATCTTTTCTTAAGCCCTAAAATCATTTACTTATGGTATTTAAAAAATGAATGTTTAATTCTAAAATACGTACTCTTACTTTACTATCTATTTTTGTAATATTTATTCCAAATCCTTTTCGTAGAACATATTTATTGAAGTAATAATGTTAACTATTTTTCAGCTTAGAACTTTTAACCTACAATTAATATGACTGCAATTATTATTATTATTGTACTTCATTTGCAAGAGAGACGGGCCGTAACTAATGTTGGCAGAACCTGTGGCCCAACCCTCTTGCTTATATGTGTAAATATTTATAGTTAAACTACTATTGTAATGTAATTGTATGATTATAAGCAATAGATACAAACTAGAAATATATTCGCTGGTGATATTACAAAGTTAACGACACTTTCAGCAAAATAACAAAATACATAGCCAACAAGAAATATTGTATTTAAAAGAAACTGCCAATACTGCTGTTACTCTCCAATCAAGTATGTCGCTATTCTGTCAATCAAGGTACGTGTGGTAATAGTGAACATTTCGTTTCGGTAAACGGTGTATATAATACGCTCCATCTTCTATACTTATGTGCAAATACATTGCAATACTTTTTTGATAAAACCAATATAACAGTTATGGGTTACCTATTGAATTATCATAATTATGCAGAAAATTAAATCGATATAATTAAAACCAAAAGCATTTAATTTTAATTTGATTGAAAAGTAAATGCAAAGAACGTCCTGTGCTGGATGCTGTTTTTAGGATGTCATTATATCGGACAAAAGCAGTTTAATTAGAAAATCACATAGTGTGTGTGAACCTCTTATATATCCGGATACCCACGTGTAATACATTCTTATACTCTCCATGTACCACCCGTGGGGTATTACACTAGGTTTGCGTCATTTCTACCAAACCACAACACAGCGATATGATTGTTTCCTTCACGATTTCATGAAGAGAACGTTATCCAATCGCAACGCCAGTTTCATGCAAACGCCGTTTTGATAAGACGTTAACGTTAGCTGTATTTTGTTCTGTTTGTTCAAATAAAACGACGCAGCGTAATTCCCCGGGTGATGTATTAAGAGTATCGGAATTGACACCAGATGGTATTCGACGATGCTTATATATATATTGAAATGATGTGCCTTTTTTATTTTCAAGAACATACATTGAAAACCAGAATAATAAGATAGTGGAGCCAGCTTTGTCGTGTTTGCTTTTGAGGAACATCATGTATGTAACACCCTTACGCCTCCTGGCACAGACATACATGTTACTATAATTTCGAAAACATTTGATAGTTCTAATAGACCAGAACTAACACCAACACTTAGTCTAAGCACGGTGCAAAGTTCCATTTAATCTCAAGGATGAAGTTGACTGAGATAGAATGGTATTGTTTTCGTGTTGGTAAATTGATTCCATTGATAATATCATCTGCACCTGTGTATGTGTTTGTATGCCTGACTTGTGTTTGGTTCCAATGCCTGTATTTGCAATCAGCATTTACATCTGTGTTTGCACCAAATAGTTTGCTGAAATACACGCATGCGTTTCAACCATCGTTTAAAGCCTAAGTCTACATTTGTGTTTTTTATGTTATATATTTTATATAGTTGTGTATTAATAATGTAATAGTTCATTTAGACATATGAATCATTTTAAGGTTGTAGTGCAAAGTTGGTGCTAATCAGTTTTAGAATGATATTCGATTTTTACAATATTTTTGTAGCTTTAAGAAGCTGATGTGAAGCTTTTTCTCCTCACATCGTAATCTTATATACTTTTAATAACATTTTAGACAATATGCCAAGATAAGCACCGCCCTCTTATATTTTACGGTGTATATAGATGTTAAAACGTGCTTTGTTAAATATGCTTTTCTGTAAGTATGTTTGCTATTATGTATGGTTATCAGTAAACATACAAATATACAAACAGTAATGTGATATAAATGTGTGATAAATTTGGTTTATAATATGCATTGATATGTTTTAAATATAGTCTCTTATAACTATTTCTAGAATGGCATGGTTGTTTGTTAAATATAATGTTTTAACCATAACTTAAATAAAGAATATCTATTACATAATCACACATTTCTGTTGTTTTTCATTACACGTCCTGAAGGTGGAGTCAAAACTTCATATTCGTTTATCACCGTCATGGAATAAATTGATGTATTTGTATGTGTTTTTCTCATTAAATGGCCTATGGTGATACGTAGCTAAACTTCCATCATGACAAATGGATTGTGTCTTGAATTGATAAAGTGTCACTGTAAAGCGTTGACAACAACAAATCCTGTAATTCTATTGCCGGTACAATATGATTGCCATACAGTCTATTTAAATGCAAACCTACTCAGGAAATTATTTTTTAATAAATACAATGAAATCAATGTTTTATACATAATTGTGACATGCCCAATTGTTAATATTAAAAAGTGTGCTATATTTACGCAATTTATTCATTGATGACGAGTTTGAATGAGCCTGTAATTAAAACTACCCATTTCTGTTTCTATATTCGTCACAAAAGGTGCGTTTGTGTTTGTTTTCACTGCTCTTGTGTCTATCGCGGCACAGCATTTCCGTTAGAAGTAATCAATTACTCCACTGATACTTTTTTAATCTGTTCCTTTAGCCTTTTCCTTCTATTAAATGAAACCACATTACCACCACAAGTGCGTTTGCTACGACGCGTGTATTCTACACAGTCAATAACAATGCGATGCAAATATTTGAATATCACGTTTAGAAAATAAATTAATATTTAAAGGTTTTGAAATGTTATACATTCGTATAATACTTTTTTTATTACTGATGTTAAGACCGTTTTGTTTGATATACAATTTAAAGAAAAACTCCCCCAAGTCATTATTACCATATATAGAGCATCAAGTTCAAGGTAGTGCAACTAATGGTGATAAACAAGAAGTCGGTCATTTATCTTAAGAATCTGATGTGAAATAATCAAATGCTAAAATTAAATATGTTTACGTGTTAAATATATATACTACATTATACATTTGATATTTTGGTAGTCTTTATGATAAATAAGCATGTCAAAACTATATTGTAAAATAATTTTACCTCATAAACATAGGTCGGCGTTCGCAAAATTTCGTTGTGGAGTAGCACCACTACGAATTGAAACAGGTCGATATGAAAATATTCCGTAATATGAACGCTTATGTCCAGATTGTAGTATATTTATTGAAGATGAGTTTCATGTTATGGTCAGCTGCAATTTATATGTTGATGGACGAAGAGGTTTATTAATTAAAGCCAATGAGATTGCTAAAACATTTCATTATTTTAATGATTGCGATAAAATGGAGTTCCTATTTTCAAATAAAGAGATGATAAAATTTACTGCCAAACCCTGCTTTAATGTATTAAAGAAACAGAATTATTACTTATATAAAATAAATGTAAATCAATTGTAAATATTATATGTGATTAGAAGAAATATTTTATGGGTTATATATTGTCTCTTATATTTTTTTCTAGAATGGCATATGTTATTTTATGTAAATGTAATATATTCTATGTTGTTGTTCGTATGATGAGATATGAATAAAGAAATATTATATTTATATTTCTTTTTTTCCAAATAATCAATCTGTTTTAAAAATGTCTACCTTTGGACGTAACCTGCCCAGCTCAACAGTAAAGGTAACTGATATATGAAAAAGATAAAATGTTTGTCATTCTGTGGTGATTTTGTCAATTCACTGTCCTTGCTTCAGGCAAGGATTAACTGTATCTTGTATCAGCTTACCTGTCAATTTCAATTATATGTCAGTGTCCTATACAAAAAAACGAGCACAATAGCAACGGTTTCTCACAATATTGAATAAAATTCAGACTTAAGGGGAGAAAAACAAACATTCCTTATTTAAAGTACAGATACAAAAAATAAAGTTTGCCCATCAGCACATATGATTATACAAAAACAAGTTGCTATGCATTTGTTTCAAATAAAGATAAGAAGCAGATACACCATTTAATATTACAATAATTATTAATTATATACATTTATGTTGTATAAAACGTGAATCTCAAAGCTACAATAGCTTCAGAGTGAAAGTTATAAAAGATATGGTACATCAAGTTTTGTTGGTGAAGGAGGTGTTCAGAATATTACTGAGTAAAACAATCGTCATTCTGCATATAACTGGCAAACGTTTACACAAAAAGATGTTGGCCCTCGATACCACGACTGCAGCTGTGAGAGGTAAGTGGTCATAAAACGACAGAGCTTTAGACCACACGGCCATCGAGGATCCTTCCAGGCGTATAAGGGTTTTATACGGTATGCCTAACTCATCCTCCCATGCGCCCTGAAGAAAATTGTACTGGAATCAACAAGCCTTAGACCACACGGCTATCAAGGATCCTTCCAGGCTTATAAGGGTTTTATACGGTATGCCTAAACTCACCCTTCAAAGCGCCTTGAAGAAAATTGTACTGGAATCAACAAGCCTTAGACCACACGGCCATCGAGGATCCTTCCAGGCTTATAAGGGATCTGTACGGTATGCCTAAACTCACCCTCCCATGCACCCTGAAGAAAATTGTACTGGAATAAACAAGCCTTAGGCCACATGGCCATCGAGGATTCTTCCAGGCTTATAAGGGTTTTGTACGGTATGCCTAAACTCACCCTCCCATGCGCCTTGAAGAAAATTGTACTGGAATCAAAAAGCCTTAGACCACACGGCCATCGAGGATCCTTCCAGGCTTATAAGGGATCTGTACGGTATGCCTAAACTCACCCTTCCATGCGCCCTGAAGAAAAGTGTACTGGAATCAACAAGCCGTAGACCACACGGCCATCGAGGATTCTTCCTGGCTTATAAGGGATCTGTACGGTATGCCTAAACTCACCCTCCCATGCGCCCTGAAGAAAATTGTACTGGAATCAACAAGCTTTAGACCACACGGCCATCGAGGATTCTTCCAGGCTTATAAGGGATCTGTACGGTATGCCTAAACTCACCCTACCATGCGCCCTGAAGAAAACTACTGGAATCAACAAGTCGTAGAGCACACGGCCATCGAGGATTCTTCCAGGCTTATAAGGGATCTGTACGGTATGCCTAAACTCACCCTACCATGCGCCCTGAAGGAAAATGTAACTGAATCAACAATCGGTACGTTTTGACAGTTCCAATACCGTGACCTTGTTGTACTGGAATCAACAATCGGTACGTTTTGTCAGTTCCAATACGGTGACCTTGTTGTACTGGAATCAACAATCGGTACGTTTTGACAGTTCCAATACGGTGACCTTGTTTTACTGGAATCAACAATCGGTACGTTTTGACAGTTCCAATACCGTGACCTTGTTGTTCTGGAATCAACAATCGGTACGTTTTGTCAGTTCCAATACGGTGACCTTGTTGTACTGGAATCAAAAATCGGTACGTTTTGACAGTTCCAATACGGTGACCCTCTTGTCACTCCTTACGTATGGGTGACTTGTATATTTCGTGATTTTTCTATATTATTCATCATGGTTCTGCTGTTTGTCTGAATGTGTCTGTTGAATGTTTCATCTCTTATTGGACACCTATAATCGTGTTGCTGTTGTCACAATATAGCCGTATGATAAAAGTTCTGGCTGAATGACAATGAGTCCATTTCCACATATGTGCGGCAAAGATTATCTTTACTTTCATTGATTAGTTTTTTTTTATTTAAAAACACGTAGTTTATGAAAAAATGACTGACCCTTGAATTGAGGACAGAGCGTTCTTTGCGTGACGGAATTTTAATTGGTAAACTCGTGTTTCAACAAAAGATGCACCGTATAAAAAATGTAGTTTTTAAATAGATAAAACGACCGATCGCATTATCCACCTCTGTGCACATACCACAGTGTACATCTTGTCCAACGTAATATGCATATGGAAAGATTGATAACGCGGAAAGATGTGTGATAGATATAATACAATGTCTCTTTACATTGCAGCAAGATCGACACTTTCCCCTCAAGCTTTCATTTAATTTAAAATACAAACCAGTGTTAGAACTATAAATGACAAAGAGATACTTATAAGATGGGCGTTGTAGATGCTGCGAAAATAATTGCCTTTAATTAAGCAGTTTAAATAAACGCATGTTTATTTTCGATTGCACCAGTTAAGTGATGTATGATAAGCTATTTGTTTCACACTTTTTATATTTTATTCAAATATAGAATATAAGATAACATATTTTATGCATTATTGCATATTTGGCATTGCAGCTTGTATACTGTATATTTATATCTGATGTATTAATACTGTCACATCCTAGTCTGGCTCATATCGAATGAAGGGCATCTAAATGCCATGGCCTTTCTTCTTGATGACGCAAAGTCATATGACGTAAAAGTGCCTAAATAAGATCTTACAAAGCTAATGACTGTGTATTACATGCCCGTATATTATTTGCATTTATTTTTCGTTAACAAAAGTTATTTAAACACACTTTTAGGCCTAGAGCCAAGATTAGCGCCTGTCTCTCAATTTTTACAGTGTATAATGCTATATACTAAACTCCTTACTCTAATATAAAGCATGTATAATCTGTGATAGATTTATATATTTTATGTCACATTTATAGCGATAGTCTCTTGTAATTCTAATCATGAACGGCTATGTACGTTGTATTTGTTATTGTTTGTTTTATTTATATGTTTATACATAGATGAAACTTTAATGAAGATATATATGCATATTTATAAGATAAGACAAATTGTTTAAGGTTGGAAAAGCAAACAAAGTAATGACATAATATTGATTTATATCATTGTGATAATAAAACTCTTCTGGGTGGAATGAATATTGCGTTTGCGTAGAGAGGCTATTCATTTAATGGTTTTATTATCACATAATTGTATAATTAATTAATTTGATTAGGTAATACGGTCGAGACAAAGATTGGATCATGTGAATAAATTGATATAAAAGTCGAGAATGAAGTCGATTATATTATGTATTGATCAGTATAATGGACGAATCGTAGAAAACAGCAAGTTATGATATAAAATCAATCGATTAAATGGCACGGCCATTGCAAATGGGTGGAATGCTATGTGATAACATGTATGATATAATTGCAGGACATGTATCGTTGTAAATGAGGTTGATAATTTTTGATAGGTCGTAAACGGTCTTTTCAACGTTGTAGATTTGTTCTGTGTTATACTGCATTAAACAATACCTAGGGTCAAATGCTATGTGATAGAATTAAATAATAACATAATTGGCGACCAAGGTGGATTTGATAGGTAACGAATTAATTCAGCAGTCATCATATAACTGATTGCATTATGGTTGTTGTATGGTGTTTAGCGTCGCTTTCAACAATTTTTCAGTCATATCACGACGGTGTCTACTTGAGACAGTATTCTGAACGCTGTCACACTGGAGTATCATGCCGCAGACACATGGTATGATACCCCACCCAGTCACATTATACTGACACCGGGCCGACCAGACCTAGAACTCTCCTCTAAATGCTTAGCGTCAAGCGAGGAAGTACCATTTTTAAAGTCTTTGGTATGACCCGGCCGGAAATCGAACCCACGACCTTCCGCATGCGAGGCGGACGCTCTACCACACGCTGCGGTCTTTGCATTATGGCAAGGTCATTGTAATAGAGTGGGTAAGTGTTTAACACAAGTAAACAAAGGCATATAGGTCGGAAACAGTGCGTCTCTTTTCTTTGATAAGATACAATATTATAAATAAATAACTATGTCGTTGACGAGTATACATTTTTGTGATGTAATTAATCATATAGTCACATATTTGTCCCAGAAGTTTTCTAATCAAATTTACAAATGAATCAAGCTTTGGGGAAATTGTTTAAAAAACGTATGCACTCAACCTTTCCGGTTGTGGGATAATACTTTCGATGTAAATGGTATAAAAATTTGGATGTTTACTAACAACGAGATAAATATATAAGTATGATATGCATCAACATCGCGTTTGTTGTCATCGTTGCCCGGGACTCTTCTGATACATGCCGATAAACGCCCTTCACGCGCCCTTCGCACTCTGTGTAGAAAGATGACTGTGATAACATTGTATATCGAGGTGGAGCTCTGATCAGGTGTCAACCCCCACGGACAAATAATGATAAAGCAATAAATCATGGTAACAAGGAGCACGGCCTGTTGTGATATGCCTTATGTTCTTTGCATACGGAATGTGCTGAATTATATACACAACGCTATCACATTACAACACCTCTCGCTGCTTTCAATGCACCATTGTCGTTATTTCTACACGTTTGTGAAAACTAAACTAAACGACGTCAATTATTATTTATATTCCCTTTAGTTTAACAACAGAAGTGATTTACATAAATTAATTACTTTTTTTTCAAAATTGTAATTAATTCGTGTTTAGTCCCAGGGCATTATCATTTGTCCTAATGATGAAGTTTCTTTTGTAGTTGAAAACTAAATAAAGCTTAAGGGAAAAAAATCAATTGCAAAGTGTAATTATAATTAATTAACTATTAAATAGATTAATTACCTCGAGAAATAGTGTACTTACATGTGTATTACATTTCGGTTATTAGCAAAAAGATACGTGAACCGTTATATCACCGTCAAATTAAATGTCGATAAAGGGACACTACTCTCATTTGTGTCGTTAAAGGAACACTACTCTCATTTGTGTCGTTAAAGGAACATTACTTTCATTTGTAATAAACACCGTTTTCATTTTTTCGTTACGCAATTGTATATGTTTTATATTATAAATGTATAATACAAAACTATAATATAATTCCAATATTTGTAACCGAAATTTAAGAAAAGTTAAGTAACTCTTAGATAGCTTTCTGGAAACTATGGCTTTATGTCTATTGTATTTACTTTGTATTAATTGATTTTAGCTCAATTGCAAAGTAAGCTCGGGGCTTACATGAAACGCTCTTTCGAGTCAACTTTCTCAGTAGAACCAGAACTGAGTGTTGTTCTGATTCGAGCCTGGGCCGAAAACGCAACCCTAACGTGAGCGGCCAAAATTCAACCCACTGAGCTACCGCCCCGTTTTTATTAGATAACGACTGACATGTTCCTATTTATTGACTGTATTAAATCGAATTGCATTATTTTACAAACACGTAAAAATAATCATTCGCAAAGTTTACTTACGACCACAATAAAATATCACACAAAGTTGGTAGCAATAAAAATCACTAACAATAATTTGATATGAATTTCTTAGACAATTGATAGCCGAGTATTAAACGAATCCGAGTTTTATGTTGAATTGGGATATACTCAAAACCAAAGCAGACTACAATACACGTGACCAAGCACATAAACGACGCCCTTGTAAAAAGTGAACAGTCATGACACTTCCGCAGTGATTGCGTTTAACAAAGAATCCCCGAGGAGCAAAGATGTAAATATATTAACAAGACGGCGTCTCTAAAATGTACCACCTCTCATTCTATACTTAAGTCGCTACATCGGTATTTGTAAGGGATAAAGCAAACCGCCATAATTCTTCTCAACGGGACGGCCATTATGTAAGTAAAAACCATTAGACACGCTTTCGGTGAGCCAATGGTACCAGAGAAATCTGGAAAATGTTGTCGTTATATAAAATATATTATACATACATATATGGACGTTCTGCGTTCCCTGCATGTTCTCGCAGATAATTGCAGTGGCACTATGATCTTTCTGGCAATATGTTAAAGTGACACAGGACATTGTTGAAATCGAATCTTTTAACGAACTTTGATAAATATGAAGGGATTATTCTCCAACTATTTCTGTTTAAAACTGCATATTGAAGAAATTATTAACTTTTTAACAAAACCAGTGATGTCTTTCTTGTTTTTTTTTAAAAAAAAAAAAAATACAATGCCTTCCAACTGTTTTATCATTCCTGTAAAAACTGATGGAAATAAAACATTGGTTACAATGTTTACATATATAACAACGAATATACAGCCATCAGCAAGACTCGTGTCATTTTCAAAATGGAAACACAATTAAATGCCTGCGCACACATACTGCGGGGTTTTAACATCAGTTTGTTACATGTACATATTATACACTTAAATAATAGAGTGACTGAAAAAATTATCAAAACATCATGTGTGGACCTTTAAGATAACATTTTTTTTAAATATCATGAACTTCTGGAAAATCCCAAGCATTATTTATGCGATACAACTAATGCTTTTTCTGAAGACACACGTCTTCTAAGCATATAAAACAAAACATGGTATCACGAAATACTAGTAAAACCAAATGTGTGAAATAACACGCAGTAAAACTACAATCTCTGCATGGTGTGTCTTGCAGGTTTGATATAAAAGTTTAAAAAAGGGGGAATTTTATACTTTCGGTAACTTTTGAAACTGATAATTATATCTGTTGTTTATGAGATTGTTAACATTTTGATTTTTCTAATAACATCTGAAATATAGATTTTTTTTAACAAAACCAAGATAATTCAAGAGATAATTGAATTTCTTTAAACATTTTTTGTACAAAATATTGAAATCCTACAAAAATTTATTTCCATTAACATTCCCAGTAGCAGTGTAATGTAATACTTCTGCAAATAAGATCACGTTTATCGTATCCATTCGGCATTCATTTGTTTAAGTGACTATAATCCGCGCTCTTGCGATATTTTATTATTATTAGAATGTCCCTTATGACACTTAGTCACACTGCCAAATTATGAAATAAGTGGTGTTTAATTTTTAAATATATAGAACTTCTTGAAGTGCATATTGGGTAAACTTTCCACCATGTCATATTGGCATAGTGTTTGTATTTGGGCTGCGCGGCTTTTATAGTCACTCTCATCATATAGCGAGTGTATCTACTTGTGACAAATCTGTAATGTAGTCGCTCTGACACTAGCATGATACCCCACCCAGTAACATTACATTGACATTGGGCTTGACAGTCTCCAGCAAGCGCCTTAATGAATCAGCATACCATTGTACAAACTTTGGTACGAATCGGCCAAGAAGTAATCGAACGCATCGTCACTGAAATAAGAGGCAATATCAATGACCCAAATTAAATAAATAAATGAATACATTTATATTAACAGAAGGTGATATTTCAGTTGAATAGTATCAACACACCATATTCAAATTCATGGATCATATTTTCTAACGATTTCTGCGTTTTAAAATAAAAAATAACAACCGAGTATATTATAATGAGTATACACTTTTCGCAGTGGTTTCGACTGTTGCATGAACAAAGAACGTGCATGAGTGTGTACGTTCTCAGTAAGCACTCTCAGATTGTGTTTATATCACTGTTTCTATTAGCTTTTGTTGTTTGATTTTTATAGCTGGTGAACTCGTCAGTTATTACACTATTGTGAGACGATTGTTATAATAATGTCACAGTGTGTTTATTTTCAGGTAAAAGGAGTTAGTTAGTAGAATCAGATGTATTCATAGTTCACCAATGTAATCAAACAAATGTGATGAAAGGATACCTTTGAAGTATAGGATGTGTCCTAAAATTCAGTCTGATATGTGAAGTAATGAAATAAACAAAACTTTTCACACTCCCTAACACCAGCTTAAACGGTATTCTATTCTCAAGAAACACCAGCTTAAGCGGTATTCTATTCTCAAGAAACACAATATTAAGCAGTATTCTATTCTCAAGAAACACCATATTAAGCGGTATTCTATTCTCAAGAAACAACAATCTGAGCGGTATTCTATTCTCAAGAAAGACCAACTTAAGTGGTATTCTATTCTCAAGAAACACCAATTTAAGTGGTATGCTATTCTGGAGCAACACTAGCTTAAGTGAAATGGGATGAAATGGAATGGAATGCTTTATTTAAAGACGGTTACCCAATTAGTTTGAAACTAATCTTCCTTTGGGTCCTCTAATGATACATTTACATGTTATTTACATAATGCAGTAACAAAACAAATAAAATAGTTTAAGCATTGCAAGCAAATTGATTGTACGTGTATTTAAAGCAATCCTTTAAAAGTCTTTAAAAGTCAACAACAAAACAATATACTTACATATACATACACATATACATACATGTAAAGTCGTATTCTATTCTCAAGAAACACAAACTTAAGTAGTATTTTATTCTGAAGCAACACAAGCTTAAGTGGTGTTTTATTCTGAAGCAACACATACTTAAGCGGTATTCTATTCTAAAGCAACACGAGCTTAAATGGTATTCTATCCTAAAGCAACACCTGCTAAAGTGGTAATCTATTCTAAAGCAACACAAGCTTAAATGGTATTCTATCCTAAAGCAACACCAGCTAACGTGGTAATCTATTCTAAAGCAACACATGCTTAAATGGTATTTTTATTCTGAAAAAAAAAACACCAGCTCAAGTGGTATTCTATTCTAAAGCAACACCAGCTGAAGTGATATTCTATTCAAAAGCAACACAAGCTCAAGTGGTATTCTATTCGCACGTGTAACAATGATTGCGCTCCACGATTCCAAGGAACAAGTTTAACAACGCTTAGCACGTGAGGCTGATGCTGTGATGATACATGTACCCATGAAGCACAAAATGTAAAAAAAAAACGTTCAATTGCCAAAAAATGACCGCCTTTTTAAAAAGGAACATTTTGGATAATATGTTTAAAATGTATGTCGTTATATTACGTTAGGGAGCATGGTTGTATCAGAGGCATGTGTAAGTACAGCGGCAGTTTTGTCGTATTCTAGTATTCACTTCCGTTGCAGAAAATTTCAGATTAGATTCCCCAATATTCAATTTAAAAAGTTTGTGATGTTTTTTAATTATACTTATTATAAATTCTTATTTGAACGCGTTTTCTGTTTTTATTTTTAATATACATTAAAATGATAAATCGTTCCAATACACAAGTGTTGAGTGTTCGGCGCAGAAAAAAAAATAGATAAATAAAATATATCTTTTTTCTGCACCGTAAATTGAATAATTGTGTATTGGAACGTTTATCATTGTAACAGTGGGATCATTTATATATAAAACGAATTTTATATATAAGTTTAGGTGAGAACCGTTGAATAAACGTCTGTGCCATCGTGTGTATACCGAAAATGTTATCATGGGAAGGAGGTGAATAATATGTTGAAATGTTCCCGCCATAACAGCAGGACAAAAGGTTTAGCATTAGCGTGCAGTGATTCAGGTAAAACGTAATTGGGCGTGATTCCACCTGACTTAAAAACAAGCAAGTACACTAGTTCTTATTTAATATAAATAACTATTGATGTGTTTTTTTGTACTTTAAAACGAAGATCACAGACATAACCTTGGTAAATATTTTAGCAGATAACAAAACCATGGCTTTAAAACGAAACTAATTGGATGTGACAGTATATGGTGTTAAACCTATAAATAGCCATTATCCAATTACGATTGGGTTATGCGTCAATACCCGATAACCCGATTTAGGTTAGTCGGGGATAATGATATCCTCGTGGTACATAAACTTCAAACTAATATCCACGATTTAGACTAATAATTCGTCATGTAGTTACAATTCAATGACGTCTTGCACAGTAATGCATCTTTAGCGTAACACGACGTTAACGTTAAAATTGTGTTAAAATTTGACGTTATTTTATACATGTATTAATTTTTATATCATTTAATTTACAAGAAAATAGTCGAATATCGGTTACTTTAATGGAATCATGATACTTTGTGGATATTACATAATATCAAAACCAATGATATTCCGCTTACAATCACATGAACTATTAGAATGCATTATACCATGTATTTAAATAGCGACGTCCTTAAAACGTCAAACCAGCGTTGTTAATATTTGATAGAGGACATCGGAGATGCTTGATACGAGGTGTAAATAATTTCCTTAATTTTTCAATATTTTGAGACATCACCAGAAACTAATTTTACTGGTAAATATCATTTTCAAAAGACAGCGTTCTGTGTTAAAAATATGGTTAAAATGGTCAAAATGTGATGATAGACATGTAAAAAAATATAATGATAATATTGTTGTTGTATGGTGTTTAGCGTCGCTTTCAACAATTTTTCAGTCATAACGCGACGGTGTCTACTTGAGACAGTATTCTAAGCGCTGTCACACTGGAGTATCATGCCACAAACACATGGTATGATACCCCACCCAGTCACATTATACTGACACCGGGGCCGACCAGACCTAGAACTCTCCTCAAAATGCTGAGCGTCAAGCGAGGAAGCTTCTAGTACCATTTTTAAAGTCGCTGGTATTACCCGGCCGGGGATTTAACCCACGACCTTCCGCATGCGAGGCGGACGCTGTACGTCGCGGTATATAATGATAAAATAAGATTTTTAATATGTTTTATGTTTGGTATACAAGAAAAAGAATCATGCACGGCCTTTGAGGTTCGGATAGAAAACTCCGTCCCGTGGGATAACAGCTATCCCAGGGGATGGAATTTTCTGTCCGAACCTCAAGCCCGTGTAAGATTCTTATAAAGTTATTATTATATTTTCAGGTTTGTGTGTTTTCCGATGCGTTTCTAAAACGATCAAATAGTGAAATCCGAGGTGAAAATGTTTTTAAAACAAACAAAAAGTACATGTTTTTTGAGGTGGAAGATATACTTGATGCGTAGAAACATTTTGTTAAAAATGGGTCAGATCTTGAAAATAGCACTCTGAATGAACATTGATATTGAAATTCCTATGCTCAGCAATAAATATCTATTTTTACAGCAAGAAATAGATACTTTACAAATTAACAAATGCTAAAACAAAAGAAAAAGAAATAAGGAAAAACTTTACAGTTTATATACACGAGTAAAATGTGTACATAGATGACACACACGTAGTTTCAATATTTAATTTTGAATAAATTACACAATATTCTGGCTTTGCCACCATGCTTTAAAGTAATAAAAGACATTTTATAGTTTATGCTGTCAGACGTGTTTAACACATTTACATCTTGTACCAGTATCATAGTAAAGTATGCATATCTAAATAATTGCAAGCCTCGACAAAACCAAGAATGCAAAGCGGCTAGTGACTCTATGCATGTATATGATTTTACTGTACGCATAAGAGGTCAATTTTATGTATTGACTAGATACAAACGTTTTACCAGTTTTTGAATGGAGTAATTTATGATTTACAACTTAAATATACTGCTGTGTATTCTTCTATTCATATATAACCACTGTAAATCAATAGGAGAAAACACCAGAGCAGACAGGTACTTTTCATTCATTCAATTACTTACTTACACACAAGAACAGACATATACTTTGTATTACCTACACACACCAGAACAGATAGGTACTTTCTATTACCTTCAAATATCAGAACAGATAGGTACTTTCTATTACCTACAAACACAAGAACAGACAGGTACTTTCCATTACCTACAGACATCAGAGCAGACAGGTACTTTCTATTACCTTCAAATATCAGAACAGATAGGTACTTTCTATTACCTACAAACACCAGAACAGACAGGTACTTTCTATTACCTACAAACACCAGAACAGACAGGTACTTTCCATTACCTACAGACACCAGAACAGACAGGTACTTTCCATTACCTACAGACACCAGAGCAGACAGGTACTTTCTATTACCTACAAACACCAGAACAGACAGGTACTTTCTATTACCTACAAACACCAGAACAGACAGGTACTTTCCATTACCTACAAACACCAGAACAGAAAGGTACTTTCTATTACCTACAAACACCAGAACAGACAGGTACTTTCAATAATCTACAAACACCAAACAGACAGGTGCTTTCCATTACCTACACACACCCGAACAGACAGGTACTTTCAATAACCTACAAACACCAGACAGACAGGTACTTTCCATTACCTACACACACCCGAACAGACAGGTACTTTCAATAACCTACAAACACCAAACAGACAGGTACTTTCCATTACCTACAAACATCAGAACAGATAGGTACTTTCCATAACGTACAAACACCAGAACAGACACGTCCTTTCCATTACCTAAAACACCAAAACAGATAGGTACTTTCCATGAACCACAAGTACCAAAACAGACAGGTACTTTCCATAACGTACAAACACCAGAATAGACAGGTACTTTCCATAACGTACAAACACCAAAATAGACAGGTACTTTCCATAACGTACAAACACCAAACAGACTGGTACGTTCCATTACATACAAACATCAGAACAGACAGGTACTTTCCATAACGTACAAACACCAGAACAGACAGGTACTTTCCATTACCTACAAACATCAGAACAGACAGGTACTTTCTATTACCTACAAACATCAGAACAGATAGGTCCTTTCTATTACCTACAAACAACAGAACAGATAGGTCCTTTCTATTACCTACAAACATCAGAACAAATAGGTACTTTCCATAACGTACAAACACCAGAACAGACAGGTACTTTCCATGAACCACAAGTACTAAAACAGAAAGGTACTTTTCATAACCTATAAACACCAGAACAAACAGGTACTTTTCATAACCTACAAACACCAAAACAGACAGGTACTTTCCATAACCTACAAACTCCAGAACAGACAGGTACTTTCCATTACCTACACACACCAGAACAGAAAGGTACTTCCATTACCTACACACACCAGAACAGACAGGTACTTTCCATTACCTACAAACACCAGAACAGACAGGTACTTTCCATTACCTACACACACCAGAACAGACAGATACTTTCCATTACCTACACACACCAGAACATGTAGGCACTTTCAATAATCTACAAACACCAGATAAACAGATAAGTACTTTCCATTACCTACAAACACCAGAACAGACAGGTTATTTTTATACCTACGAATACCAGAACATACAGGTACTTGCCATTACTTACAAACACCAGAGCAGACAGGTACTTTCCATAACCTACAAACACCAGAATAAACAGGTACGTTCCATTACATACAAACACCAGAACAGACAGATACTTTCCATTACCTACAAACACCAGAACAGACTTGTACTTTTCATTACTTACAAACTGTAGATGACAGTCATATTATTGTTCAAGATAGGAAGCATTTTAGCAATACTGAGATCTGCGATTGCATGCATAGGCATTATTTAGATATGCCATTGATTATGTATATATCCGATGGTAAATTTAGAGTACAATAACATGTCAACAATAAAGCTATCATGAGAGAACGGTATAATTGTCAAATCCTTGAACAAGCAACTTTATTAAATGCGTATATTTCTTCGCATTGTTGACTTCTTCGTTTGATATTTTGCGCAAAATGCCAAACGTCTTCTTTAAAAACTAATTGCATGTTCAAAACAAAAAATAATTAAAATGACAGTCAATTCCACAGTCTGTCTTTAATTTCAAGATAAACGATAGCAATAAAAATCATGAAACAAATATCCATATGATATCTAAACATTCACTATCGAAACAAAATGCGTAAACATTGTATAAAACGCTGTTTTTATTTTTTAACTGGTAAGAATACAATTTCATAAGTTAGACATTTGTATATCTATTATTAATATATAGACTCCCCCATATCATTGAAACAAATTGCAGTTCAAAAAGAGCTGTGGCATTAAAAAACACATTATAGATAGTGTTGTATATATTGACTCAACAATTCTTTGTATATCATAAGAAAATGTTATTCTCATAATTATAAAGTTCGCAAAAGTTCAAAGTCACAAGCTAACATTTTTAATCTCGCTACCGCTCGTCAAAACTAAACCTAGTCTAACTGACATGTTAGTCGGCCTGTGTCTGAATCCTATCTGATTGTTTTATCTCTGCTAAAACCAGTCTCTGAATGAATAAACAACTATTTTATCATTGGTTAATTCATTTCTACTTTTCTGTTGGTCAGTATTCTTATAACAGATTATAATATCCAGCCCACAAAAATAATTGTCAGACTATACATCAAGATAACCCTAGGCTATTATTTATCTCCAGTGAACAGTCATCCTATTTCATTAACCTGTCATAATATGTATGTACAATTTCTTACAAACAATAATGTAACAATAGACACTATCCCAATAAGTGCAAAGGATGGATGCAGAAGAAATGAAAACGCCATTGCCTCAAAACAACAAGTAGCAAAACTGCCAAGGAAGAATTAGAACTTGGACTTTAATCTGAATGCATACTGCTTTGTAAACTGTCTTCGATTGCATGTATTGACCAATACTGCAACTCATAAATAATACAAATACCGATATATCGTAAAATTACTAAATTAAATAGTAATTTCAAATAGTTCCAATGCAATGATCATATACTTTTCAAAATATTTGACCATAACGTTAAAACGTGGCTTACAAACTAAATGTGTGTCGTATTCCGGAACCATAAATGTTGTGGATTTGTTTTACTTATAACGTCATCAGCGTGTACTTGTCATAATAAAATCAACTAACATAAAGTCATATGAGACAAGCATATATTAACACCTTTGTTATTTAAACGATACCATTGAAACTGTTTGCTTTCACTGCTATCATTCATTTATTCCACACGAAGGAATATGTTTCTGATCTCCGTTACATTATTGACATTATGATAAAGATCGGGCATTATGTATCAGATTCCGTATAAATCGGTGCATTATTTCTTTGCTGTTGTTTCCGCAATATCGGTGTTTCAAGGTTTGAATATTACGCGTACGTTTCTAAAAGGACATAAATATATAATAATAAACATCTGTGTCCATTTCTAAGAATGACAATCGCGACTATCTATTTAGGAGAAACACGCTGCCATTTTAAAACTTCAGACACGACTGTATTTGAAATCATAAATTGTTATGACTTTCAATGCAAAACTACAAACTCTATTCATGTAACAGTGTTTCTGAAGTAAAATAATTTTATATATTTGATATGTTCACTTTTCGAATGAAAATGAACATTGGGAGTAAATCTATGTTGATAGATAAAGTATTCGTTAAATGAACATAGTGTCTAATGTGAAACAAAGGCACATCTACGCCATTCACATAATAAAAACAATACATAGATACATCCTGATAATGACCATGCCCGGAAGAACAGATACAAGGTCAGCATGACTCAGAGTGATCGGTAGTAAACGCGCCACTAGCGAGCTTACACTTTGCTTACGGGTGACTGCAACCTCGCTCTCTTCCCAAACAGTCACATCATATTTACATTGTTGTTATAAGGTGTTAATGTTGCTTCCAACACTTACCTTTATTAGTCATATCGCGACAATGTCTGCTTAATGCATTATTCTAAGCTTTTTCAAACTTTTGTTACAGCCTGTATAGATTTCGTTCACGATTATACTTAATGACGTCATGTGCCTGGTAAACTTGTTTTAACGTGATAAACTTATGTTTATCAGGCAGGTAGTTTATCAACTGAACTAAATGCATTGACATGATAAAATTGAATGTATTAGACAAGTTGGCTATCAATTATACTATGAAAGGCTCTGTCGATCATTTTTTATACAGTCAAACCTGCGTAAGCGGTCATCTCTATTAAACAGTCACCTGTCTGAAGCAACCATATGTTCTGTTCCTCATCTGTATGCTGTCAGAGTAATTTATCCTGTATTAAGCAACAACATGTCTTAAAAGGCCAATTTTGCTCCTTCCATTGACTGGCTGCTTAAGACAGGTTTAACTGTATGTCATTTTTGACAACGAGTTCAATAAATTTTATATTGAATGAACATATTATTCATCTTATTTTGTTTGAATGTTTAGCGTCATTTTTATACCATCGACGGCTAATAGACGACTAAATGAACATGAATATGACATTCTTTTTAACATATAACACTGTTCTATAAATATTACTTTGTATATATTAGTTTCCGTTAGTTTCCGTAAGATTCCGTATACTGGCCAATATTAACAAAGATTAATTTACTCCAGTTAAAGCTTAGTCAGGCCGGAAAGTACCTTGATTATAAAATATTTATGATAACCGAGTAATACGGAAAACACCGAGCGATGAAAAACGATGTCATTTGACGATATTTGCTAGTTATACAAGTAATATGCAGTCAACCTCTCTTAAGCGGCCAGTCAAGGGAAGGATCAAAAGTTGTCTTTTAAGACAGGTTGTTACTTAATACAGGTTACTTTACTATAAAAGCATACACATGGGAATCAGAAAATATGGCTGCTTAAGACAGGAGGCTGCTTAATAGAGGTGACCGCTTACACAGGTTTTACTGTATTAACATAAAATCATCCTTGTATTATATTATATCCCTTCCACCGCGACATGCAACCACTTATATCCATAGAAATATATTTACGTGTCATATAATCTGGGCGTTTCAGTTCTGCTGTGGTACAACAGCTGGGGCGCAGCAGATGTAAGGCGCCCGTCTCAATAACCTGACAAGCTGTCCCACGCAAGACAGATTTGTACATGTAAACCGATCTAATTAAGACTTGGTGCTGCATGTTTACATGGCGACCCTAGGTGGGTGTAAGTGTTTAAAACAGCAAAGTTGCTTTCAAGTGTTTAATGATTTTATTAGAAAAATGACGTTTAAATAGACATTAATAGTGAGATACACAACATGCCTCGCATTCCTTGTACGCTATAAACTTAAACAGTTAAATGTTGATATTAAAAGACGGTAGTACCTCACTCAAGTTATCGCGTAAATTAGATATCCATACATTTTATTTTTCGATTTATGCATGTACTGATATTTTCAAGTGATTTTATCAATTGCCATTTCAATATATTTTAAATTTCTCTAATCCAAACTTTTATAAACAACAATAATTAGTTTGCTATGTATCGGGACCCGGTTAACTCCGTCGGTGGCGCGTCTGACTGTCAATCCAGGGGTCGTGAGATTGATTCCCCGCCCGGACAATCTCCGTCATGATTGATACATACCACTGCGTCTTATTGTCATTCGTCTCTCACCATTGATTCAAGTGAGAAAGTTACTTACGAAGATGTCTATGCTCGAGTATTGGTAAACATTTTAGAATCGCGAAAAAAGTTAGGTTAGACATCATTGGCATAAAGACATCATTAGCATAAAGCGTGGTTAGGTTAGTCATCATTAGCATAAAGCGTGGTTAGTTTAGACATTATTAGCATAATGAGTGGTTAGGTTAGACATCATTAGCATTAAGAGTGGTTAGGTTAGACATCATTAGCATAATGAGTGGTTAGGTTAGACATCATTAACATAAAGAGTGGTTAGGTTAGAAATCATTAGCATAAAGAGTGGTTAGGTTAGAAATCATTAGCATAAAGAGTGGTTAGGTTAGACATCATTAGTATATAGAGAGGTTAGGTTAGACATCAATAGTATTTACAGAGGTTAGGTTAGACATCATTAGCATAAAGCGTGGTTAGGTTAGACATTATTAGCATCAAGAGTGATTAGGTTAGACATCATTAGCATAAAGAGTGGTTAGGTTAGACATCATTAGCATAAAGCGTGGTTAGGTTAGAGATCATAAGCATAAAGAGTGGTTAGGTTAGACATCATTAACATAAAGAGTGGTTAGGTTAGACATCATTAGCATAAATTTGTTAAACATTCAAACAAACGAACACGCAGAATCTTAATTGACCTTACATAGTACGTATTAACAGAAGAGCGCACTTGCATACCGAACGGAACAGTTAACCCGCCACTTTTGTTTTTTCGAATAACGTGGTCAAAATATGAAGTAACGCTGATAATTATGTAATCGTAGTAATCATACATAATAACCCTAAATGTTCTTCTTTATTAAGTCCAAATTTCAAGGAAATTGCTTTGATACTTTTTGAGAAAATAAATAAAATGTCAGGTACATGAAATGTCAGGTGGCAGGTTAGCTGTTCCGTTCAGTATGTTATATGTTACGAATGTCGTCACTACGATTTACATGTACAAGAAAAGATATTCATTTAAGTCCTTTAACACAATATTGTGATGTAGCAAATGAAACGTAATTTAATTTTGGCTGCGATTTGATCTGTTTTGTTGGTTAATTAATATCGAATTTGGTTTATCTTACTAGAAACAATCCGAATGATAAGATAAAGTTCGACAAGAAATTTGTACGTGATACTTTTTTTAATAATAGGAAATTCGTTTAAACATGTTTACCATTCCGATAAAAATATCGTTTTTTGTCACGTTTTGTCGGTCGAATTCAAAAAGAAAATCACATAGTATAAACGTATAAACATTTTCATACTTTTTATCTAAGATCTCAGTGTGACGCGTGGTTATTGTTTTCGTTTCTGGGGACACTGTTTAGTGAGTGGTCTAGTACTACAGCAACGGACCAATGTAGGAAGGTTGTGGGTTCAACCCCATCCCGAACCCCACCCCAACCCCCATACTTCGTGTGGTGTCCTTGCGCAAGACACGCTATCCGCATAATGACTATACCCATACAGACTTCGAGAGTGATTTCTCTAAGTTGTAATTGCATGTTTCACAATCGAAGTAAAGTTTCAATCACTTGAGAAAAATAAACATGTCAACGATTATTCATACAGCTAAGACAGTACCTGAACTTACTGACCACGTATGTTGAATGTTTAAACTTTAATGATTGTCAAGACGTCTAGGATTCTTTATTTAACACAGTATTAACACTCCTTAAAATAAGATACTGTCAAACAGCATCTCAAGTGTCTTGTTTGATCAACAGGACTAGTCTTTAAATATGCCATTCATGTATTATACTAATATATATTTACTTTAGACGGGTCAAATACGATGACCGAATAGTGGACATTGTATACACGATGTTAATGTCTTCAATGCATTTATACTGTTATTTAAGGTCACATGTCTTGTACTATTCTAACTGAAATGTTAATGTTAATGTTCTTATGATATCGGTTATCAAGGGTGGCCAATGGTATTGTATGTTTTTAGTGTCGCATTTATCAATAGTTCGGTCATATTAACGGCGTCTTCTTTAAACAGTATAACAGTCAAACTTGTCTTAAGAAGCCAGTCAAGGGAATGGGCAAAGTGACCCTTTAAGGCAGGTTGTTGCTTAATACAAGTTAATTTTCTATATAAGCCCAAAAATAAGAAATAGCAAATGTGACTGCTTAAGACAAGTGGCTGCTTAAAAGAGGTGGTCACTTACACAGGTTTTATTGTATATGCCCTTAGCATCATATCGCAGACACGTTGTATAATACCCAACCAAGACACATTACACCGACATCGGACCGACCAGAATTATCTAGAATTCAACTCCCAAACGTCAAGCAAAAATACCTTCTTTTACCATGTTTCAAGTCTGAGAATTACCCGACTTGGTCTGGGGTTAAACCCCAGACTGTCCTCGTGCGTGGTGAACTGTAAACCACTAGACAACCGCTGTGATAGAAGTTTGAAACAATGTTAATGATAACACTTTAAGTAAATTCTACAATTCTTTGCCAAGGTTTGAGTACTAAGACCAGTGTTATCATTAAATAAAAACAATGAATGAATGTATATTTGGCGTCATAGTTATGCCATCGAGGGCTAACAGACTATCAGTTAACTTACACACTGTTTTCTGGGATCCTGAAAGGTTAACCAGTACTCGAGCACACCCAATATCCGCAAATAACTGATATTTTTCTCAATCAGCGGTGAGAGATGGATGATAATGAGACACAATGTCGTATATTTATCATCACGGAGACTGTTGCTGGCAAGGATTCGAACTCACGACCCCTGGATTAATAGTCAGACGCGTTACCGATTGAACTAATCGGGCACGATTCAATGTTAGAATAAGAATATATTTACATGTAGATGAACGTTCAGCTATATTTATAATAACCAAAATGTGTGTTATATATTGATATGTTAACTTCTTTGAAACCGTAACAACACATTTTTTATAGAATACAGTAAAACATGTCTTAAGCAGCCAGTCAAGGAAATGAAGAATAATTGCCCTTGATGCTAAATACAGGTTAATTTGCTCTGAACATATAGAAATGGGAAATAGAAAAATGTGACTGCTTAATACAAGTTGCTGCTTAATAGGGGTGAACGCTCAGACAGGTTTGACTTTATGTTTGCCTTCCAAGATAAGCAGTCAGTCACGGGAAAGAGCAATAGTGACTTTTTAAGACAGGTTGTTGCTTAATACAGGTTAATTTGCTTTGAAAGTAAATGGGAAGAAGCAAATGTGGCAGCTCAAGACAAGTGGCTGCTTAACAGAGGTGACCAATTAAACAGATTTGACTGTAAAAGTAACCGATACGCTCTCGAACACTTAACGAATTTAATCTGTGTTCAATAAAGCAATGTGTATGCGCATATATTTAACATCAACTAGCTTTAAATGACATTATGGCTATTTGTAATCAAACCTACAGCACTGAAATTAACGTACGTAAAATATATGTACTAGTGCAGGGAAATAGTGCATGTTGTATACCTAGAGCTCATTCAGTGTTGCTTGAACATTATATATTTATGCATGCCCTGAATAATGTATAGATTCGCGTTTTCCCGCACCAATCACAGAAGGCCTTTGAAAACAGTGCAGGAAGAGTTCAGATTGCTTGCAATCTGAACACTTCCTGCATTGTTTTCCACTCTGTCAGTTAATATAAACATAATTCACCCAACAGTTCAAAAGCCTTCTATAGTAGGTGTCCAAAGGCGTCTATATAAGAGGTGTCAAAAGGCGTCTATATGAAGTAAAGGGTTAAACAGCAAACACGTTTAATGCCTGATTCGCTAAAATTATCGCGTATTGCGCGCTAATATGAGGTTGAGCCAGTGTCCAGGAAAATATGTTAGCTATCGTTATCAAATGTTTAACCGAACTGAACGCAGCCCTGATTTTAACATTGTTGTGATTTCTGACCCGTTTAATACAATGTTGCATGATTAGTTTAGAATGATTGATCAATTGTTGAAACGGTACATGATAACTTTTATTTAATTTATCATGAATTATCATCAATGGTTTTGCTTCGCTATAATTTATAAAAGGTAAAAATGTGGTATTTCGATATAGAGTCGATAAGTTTATTTTCACATCTGTAGAAATGGTATGTGCAAGAATGCATTGTGAATTAAACATGCGTGATACGACATAACTTAGCTGTTGACTATCAACTAATCGCATAATTACCTCAAAGGTGGCCATTCACTGGAATGAGAGGTCATTCGCGGTTTAGTTTCGGTACAAACTATTTACGGAAATCAATTTGCTATGGAGTCAATGGACATGTTATACCTTAATTTGTTAGTTATCGCTTTTTGCAATTGTATTGACTTCTAAATGGAAATGATTGACTTGTTAATTGTCTTCATCCCGAATGATGGCCATCAATCATATCCTTAATGAGCCCCATAACATTGTCAATCTCTTCATCTCGAATGAAATATAGTATTTTTTTTAAACAAATAATTTGATCTCCTCGGCAGAGTTGAATTTATGACAGTGCAGATATGTACAGACACATACATAACAGTAACATATTGGCATGTTGTGTCAGTATGACTTTACGGAATGTAAAATCATTATCAAACTTTTTTGTCTGCTATTTAACTTCAATTTAAATACTTAATCTATTTTTTACGCCTTTTATACATGCTGTGAGTTATGAAATGTAATTGGAAGAGTATTCCGTAGCTAAATAGAAAACAAGATGAAAAAACAAACACAAATATCATATAGTTAGCTTTGCTTACCTTTTCTGAATTTAAGGTGTGAAATATCGAATGAATAGTAAATATGTCACTTGATTACATTATTATCACTAACTGCCACTTATCGTCACTTAATTGAAAAGTTGTGTTTTTTTTGTTTTTTTTCAGATAAAATATTTGTACATCCCAAATTAAATCCTCAATAGTACACAAGGGGTGGTGTCCATATACACATAATAAATGCAGACGCCTGTGAACGGTGACCGACTCGTATTCTGATTGATGAGTTTTGGCGGGAATTATAACACTTTCGGCTGATGGCCGTTTATCACGGACACGCGAACGACATTTCGGTAAAAAAAATGTGTGTTTTATGGCACCCCGACAGCCCACCTTTCACATAACACGTCATATTCTGTAACCACCCTCGGCGTATTTATTATCAATATCGTTATATTAAGCAAAAGGTGCATTGTACGTTGATGATTAACTATACTATGTCGGAAAGATTAATAGTAAATACTTCTGATAATAAACACTTAATGATGAAAATGTGATTTATTTTGTAGTATAGACAAAAAAATTCATTTATGCAGAACAGTAAATATAACATTGAAATGATAATGTCGCCACAATAGCATAATTATGATTAATATGCTACTCTTGTTACAGTAAGACAATGCGTACAAAGAGCCTTTGAACCTTCGGTACCAAAACAGCCACTTAGGTGTTTAAACCTGACGCAGCGTTGTCTAATGGTAGAGCGTCCGCCACGCACGCGGAAGGCCGTGGGTTCGATTCACAGTCCGGTCATACCAAATACTTTGAAAATGGTACTAGAAACTTTCTGACTTGACGCTCAGCATTTAGAGGATAGTTCTAGGTCTAGTCGGCCCTGTGTCAGTGACTGGATGGATAATATGACTGGATGGGGTATTATACCATGTGTCTGCGACATGATAATCACGGGCGTAACTTGGCTGAAAACGATGTGTAGGCACAGTTGTAGGGGTGTGTGGGGAGGTGGGGGAGGGGGGTCCGGAGGTATGCTCTTCAGATTTTTTTTAGATAGACTGTTTTATAACCAAATCAATTGATAATAAATGTAAAATTTTAAGGTTTGTTCACTTTAATATAGGGAAAATGAAAAAGCATTCTGTCTAATTGTTTCAAAAGGCTACTATTTTTGTACAACAGGTGTTTTAAAGTTTATAGTTTACCCCCTAATTTTATTGCATTTTTTTGGCATTTTTATTTTTTTAATTCCTCAGAAAAAAAAGTGTAGGCACGTGCCTACAGTGCCTATAGGAAGCTATGCCCCTGATAATCCAGTGTGATAGCGCTAAGAATACTGTCTCAAGTAGACACCGTCGCGATTTGACTGATAAATTGTTGAAAGCGGCAACACTAACACCATACAACAACAACTTTCCACTGTCTTAACGTAACATCACACAAGCAGACAATGTAAACTTGCAAATGCCGCAGCTAGCTCGTGCTAAATTAGTCCATTCATATATATTTTTATTATTTTAATAAGCTTATTGTAGACATTCAGAATGACCGTATATATAAATAAAGCTTTAATTAACACGAAATAAACTAACCATAATTCGTAGAACAACGGATTATAAGCAGTTCATACCAAACATACGGCGGTTCAAACGATAAACCGTTCTACCATCAAAAGATCCAAAGATCTATCGTGTATAATAAACCTACATGGGTTTGAGGTTCGGATAGAATATACCGTTCCGAGGGATAACTGTTTTGGCGGGAATGAGGCTCCTGCGAAAACAGTTATCCCAAGGGACGGAATTTTCTATCCGAACCCAACAGGACATAAATGATTTTTTTTTCTTTCATACCAAACATATTAAATAATTTTTTAACCTATTTTATCCTTATTGTGTTTTTTTTTGCAACTGTCGCTTTTAAGACGTTAAATTATATGATTTACGTCATATTTTTATACGTTATGTCATAAATGAGTCTTAACGTCATAGCGCGAGAATTTTATCTCGGCCTTAGGGTGAGATAGAAATATCTAACCCCTGTAAAAATGCTGATGCCGCATCCGGTGTGCAAGAATCTTATAACCGTACTCTATTGGAACTGTCCCGTGACGTTTTTTGTCGGGCTTAGCAACTTTATTCGTTTACCCAGGCGGTCATATGGCTACAGGCAAAGCAAATCTTCGCGCTTTTATATAACTTATCTACATAATAATCTACATAGATCTAGATCTATATTTAGGAACACGCAATCACGTTCTTTGTGAATTCGGATTACCTATCGGATGATCCATATAACTACGGATATTTTTTTTAATTAATATTTTCTAGATTCGAATCCGCACGTGGACATGGGTTAAATTCTGGAAGTGATAAGTTGAATAATAGGTGAATAATACATGCGTCACATTTCCTCATTAAAGAGACTATAAAAATGGTACTAGAAGCTTCCATGCTTGACGCTCAGCATTAAGAGGAGAGTTCTGGGTCTAGTCGGCCCGGTGTCAGTAAAATGTGACTGGGTGGGGTATCATACCATGTGTCTGCGGCATGATACTCCAGTGTGACAGCGCTTAGAATACTGTCTCGAGAAGACACCGTCGCGATATGACTGAAAAATTGTTGAAAGCGACGCTAAACACCATACAACAACAACAACTAAATCCTCATTAATGCATGAAAAGTAGGAAATTGACAAAAGTACAATTTGAAATATAAAAATTAATAGTTTGTACGTTTGGGAGGATGTATTGACACATTCAAAACAGTTTTATAAATCGTGTTTCCTTGCCACAAGGAATTATAGATGATTTGAATAATGATAAAACATAAATTCATTAAACAGGTATTGTGGTCAGTTTATGACAGTAAGATTAATGTGGTCGTGTCAAAGCGACTGATACATTATTATTTAGACAGTTTTCAGGTAAAAAATATCAAACCTCAAAAAAAATATGTTTATTAATTTATAAAGTGATACATTTCGTTAGGGGAAACTAAATGATATATTATCACTACCGATTTATCATTCGCCTGTTTCCACCTGTTTCCGTATAATTAAAAAACAATGTATTTAAACTCGCTATTACATGTATCTTCATTATTTGAATGATACCTGACCAGTGGAATAACGTCATGCGGTTTCCCCGATTTCGACTATATCCGTAAACGTGGGGAAATTTCCGTGAATCACGTGCGAATGCCGTTGGATAATTTTTGTTAATTATCTTCAACAAAGTAGCTTATTTCCATATCAGAATTACTGACTAATAAATAAATAATGTATTTAATAAAAATTGATTTATTCACATGTGCATGTATCGGCTGTTATAAATCCATAGAAAATAGTTTGTCATTCATAAACAAGTTGTCTATAGACAATATCTGCATACAAACCGGTAGAAAGTCCATGAATTAAATAGTGTTAAGGTGAATGTCTCATGTACATTATAAAGGGTTAAATTGTTTCACTAAGAAAAAATATGTCCGACCCAATGCAAGGCATATAAAAAACATAGCCACCACAGCAGGGTCAACAGAACCATTACATCAAATAATCATAAAATGTAAGATACAAATATACACATTTCGTAACTGTGAGATACACAATTTCAAAAAGTTTACAAAGCTAAATGAAAAAAAAACTAATTATAGTATTAGTTATCCAAAGAATAACCCATGACTTAGAGTACACATGAACTAAATTGTGTAACTCAAACAAATTCAAAGTTTTGTAGGCTAATTAACTTTCTGTTCTAATTAGCAATTACATACATATTAATGTAAAAATATACTATGAAACATCGTTACTAATTAATAAAGACCACACGTTTATTATTCTAAAGTGTTCAGGTATATTTTTACTGATTATTTCCTAAACAAATATTGCTTTCTTATGACCCACGGGTGTCAATTCCGGTACTCTCCATCCATCACCCGTGGGAAATTACGCGAGCTTTGCGTTGTTTTATTTGAACAAAACAAAACAAAATACAGCTAACGATAACTACGTCTTATCAAACGGCGTTTGCATGAAACTAGCAATGCGATTTGATAACGTTCCCCTAATGAAATCGTAAAGGAACCAGTCATATTGTTGCATCCTGGCTTGGTAGAAACGACGCAAAACTAGTGTAATATCTCACGGGTGATAAATGGAGAGAATCGGAGTGTGGATTACGTGTGGGTATCCGACGACGGATACGATACTGCCTCAAACACAGCATCCCAAGGAGAGAAAATATATAAGGAGAGAAACTATATAAGAATTATTTTCTTTCGTTTCAATCCTTTTACTATGTTTGTTGTGGAATACGCTGTACATAATTTATGAATAAAATATGTTTAAAACAAACACAGCATTGATTAACCTTTACATGCATATTGTTTTATGATGCTTTTGTTTGTTTGTTTGAATATCTAGCGTCATATAGATGCCATCGATGGCTAACAAACGATCAGTTAACATAACCACTATCGCCTGTGATCCTGAAATGCTTACCACTACTCTACCATACCCCTTCTCTGCAAGTAATTGATAAGTTTCCCACTTGAATCAGCGGTGAGATACGAATGGTAATGAGACACAATGTCGTATATCAATCATAACGGAGACTGCGGCTTTGTGATACAGATAAATGAAAACATATAACATGTTTTATGGGATTGCGTGAAATAAGGTATAATAATGTAGGCAAGCGCATTTTAATTTTTGTATCATAATAATAAATCATATAATTACAGACTACGTGTCATTTAAAGGAAACCGGCGACAAAGTAGTATGAACAGAGTAAATATAAGGAACAATTATAATGAGTGCAAAGCATTCATAGATAAGATATGACAGCATGGTGGCCGCCTTGGAAAGTTAGAAGCAAAATACGCTACTTTGAAACTTAAACCTGGTTAAGGAAATCGTGGCAAACCGTATATTGTACGTCTCACACACCAACTAATTTTGTACTGTTCTACATATAGAGACATGCACTTCTGGAACACTGGATACATTACCAATGGTTCTCAAAGTACCTTATTCCCCATAGATAGTCCTCTGTTGGTCCAATTATGCAGAAAAAAACATGGGTTGACCAGGTTGCTTTTTCACAATTTCGATGGTTTGATGGCACCCCTTCATTTTTGACAATTCTGCCAATTTGTTGCAGTGTATCACTACGCATCTTTTAACTGTTATAGCATCATCAAACAGTTCCCAATGTCACCATAACTTTGCAGAAATCATGAAAATGTTCCAATGTTCCCATATGCACAAAGAAATATAACATTTTATGCATTTTTAACAAAAAAATGCCCAACCGCTTTACACAGCTCTAATTTCTTAGGCGTAAGAATCTTGCTACCGTCATGTAAGGGAGGTAATTCTTCAGTGAGAGAACTGTAACACGATAACAAAAACGCGTTATAAACATCCATAGTTTACATACTGTAACATAGGTATTCGGGGTCAAGGTTGACGAGTCGAAAGCGTATGTTAAGTTATTAATATTTATGGAGGAAGTGATTACATGTTTGACTGTGTAAGCTGTATTCAAGACACATTAGGCCCATCACATGATAATTGGCGAGTCTTATTTGTCCGTTTTTATGATTTGATTTTAACCTGTATGTTAATAACACATGTACCGGCTATAATCACATACAGAGTATTTACCACATGTGAGGTTTGCGTTAATTATTATTAGGTGAAGTCATTAATGTCATAAAATATGAAATTATCCATCACAGCTAGTTGTAAATCATCTAGTTATACCATACAAATGCAATAACAATACAATCTTCCTCAATGTTGGCCAAATAAAGGGTGACAGCGCTTTTCTTTGTTATAATTCAAATCATACCATAAATTTTAGAATGAAATTTATATCCATGGACTTTTCAAAGAAAAACTGGGCGGGATAACTTGTCTTGTTTTATTGCATTATTCAAATGAAATGCCATTAGTTATATAAACATATTCAAAGTTGACTTAGTAAGTTTCATCATATTTTCACTACAATATAGCATGGATTGAAGCCACGCTAACATACTTAAACGCTGATTTATACTTTCAAATTTTGCATATTCATTCGTTGATTTATAGCGAAACATCCATTTTTCATGATAGAATGTTTTAATACACAAGCGAAGAACACACAGAATTAACACTTGTGAATCAAGATATAGTATTAAATTCAAATCCATTCAAATATTCACAGAATGTTGATTCTTCTATGTGCACACGTAAGTCTTAATTGACAAACATATCATACATATATATATATAAAAGTCTTAATTGGCGAACATATCATACATGGATATATATAAAGTCGGTCAAGTTAGCAGAATGGCAGAACAGCAGAATGATTTTTTTTCATTCTGCCAGCAGAATAGCAGAACAGCAGAATGAAATATTTTCATTCTGCCAGCAGAATAGCAGAACAGCAGAATGAAATATTCTCATTCTGCCAGCAGAATAGCAGAACAGCAGAATGAAATATTTTCATTCTGCCAGCAGAACAGCAGAATAGCAGAATGAAAAAAAAGATGTCTTTTTTTATCACTTATTTAAGTATAATTATGTACGTGCATGAACATGCAGTCAGTCTTAAGAAATGTTTTTTTTTTACCAACAATCAACAACCGAAGGTTAAAGGTGATTTTTTTTAATTATGATTTTAGTTCGTTTTCATGCATAAACATGCAGGAATGTTTAAGAACTGTCGTGTTTTTTTTTACAAACAATCACTACCCGGAAGTTAAGGGGAACTTTTTTTCATTTCACCAAATGGAAATTTCTAATTTTTCACGTTCAAACTAACAATTATATGCCGGATTCATTTCTCTGCACCATTTTCCACCTTCTTGTTCAGTGTCTTAAGCAAAATAGCGATATACTAAAAAAAAAAAATATTCATATTTCCAGCAGAACAGCAGAATAGCAGAATGAAAATTGGACTAAAATGAATTTTTTTTTTATCACTTATTTTAGTGCAATTACACACATGAACATACCGGAAGTCTTAAGAAATGTTTTTTTTTTACAAACAATCACTACCCAAAGGTTAAAGGGGAACTTTTTCTCATTTCACCAAAAGGAAAATACTCATTTTATCACCGAATTGAACTTCAAACTAACAATTATTAGCCGAGTTCAAGTCCATGTACCCTTTTACACATTTTTGTTCATACTGTGTTCAGCTAAAATTACAAACGAAACTTGTACACGTGCTCAACCCGTTCCAGCAAAATGAAAATGAGAGTTTTTCATCATTTCACCTTGGATTCGCATTGTAAAACAGTTTGACTGACGTATTTCGCTCGCCAACTACTTTATCGAACTTTTTTGTTCATAACTTTATCAGCGAAAATGATCCGCTGACGAGTTATTCACGAAAAACGGTTCATTTTGCCAAACTGCCCATTCCGCGAGAGTGAGAAAAGTGGGAAAAAAATGAAAGAATTTTTTTTTTTTTTTTATCATTGATTTTAGTTCGCTTTCATGCATAAACATGCAGGAAGGCTTAAGAACTGTTTGTTTTTTTTACAAACAATCACTACCCGGAAGTTAAAGGGGAACTTTTTCTCATTTCACCAAATGGAAATTTCTAATTTTTCACGTTCAAACTAACAATTATATGCCGGATTCATTTCTCTGCACCATTTTCCACCTTCTTGTTCAGTGTCTTAAGCAGAATAGCGATATACTAAAAAAATTAAAAATATTCATATTTCCAGCAAAACAGCAGAATAGCAGAATGAAATATTTTCATTCTGCCAGCAGAACAGCAGAATAGCAGAATGAAAATTGGACTAAAATGAATTTTTTTTTAACACTTATTTTAGTGCAGTTACACACATGAACATACCGGAAGTCCTAAGAAATGTTTTTTTTTTACAAACATTCACTACCCAAAGGTTAAAGGTGAACTTTTTCTCATTTCACCAAAAGGAAAATACTCATTTTATCACCGAATTGAACTTCAAACTAACAATTATTAGCCGAGTTCAAGTCCATGTACCATTTTACACATTTTTTGTTCATACTGTGTTCAGCTAAAATTACAAACGAAACTTGTACACGTGCTCAACCCGTTCCAGCAAAATGAAAATGAGAGTTTTCCATCATTTCACCTTGGATTCGCATTGTAAAACAGTTTGACTGACGTATTTCGCTCGCCAACTACTTTATCGAACTTTTTTGTTCATAACTTTATCAGCGGAAATGATCCGCTGACGAGTTATTCACGAAAAACGGTTCATTTTGCCAAACTGCTCATTCCGCGAGAGTGAGAAAAGTGGAAAAAAAATGAAAGAATTTTTTTTTTTTTTTATCATTGATTTTAGTTCGCTTTCATGCATAAACATGCAGGAAGGTTTAAGAACTGTTTTT
This sequence comes from Panopea generosa, assembly GCA_029582155.1. NCBI lineage: Eukaryota > Metazoa > Mollusca > Bivalvia > Adapedonta > Hiatellidae > Panopea > Panopea generosa. Next base: position 15,912,203 of record CM055901.1, on the reverse strand, counting down.
TTTTTACAAACAATCACTACCCGGAAGTTAAAGGGGAACTTTTTCTCATTTCACCAAATGGAAATTTCTAATTTTTCACGTTCAAACTAACAATTATATGCCGGATTCATTTCTCTGCACCATTTTCCACCTTATTGTTCAGTGTCTTAAGCAAAGTAGCGATATACTAAAAAAATTAAAAATATTCATATTTCCAGCAGAACAGCAGAATAGCAGAATGAAAATTGGACTAAAATGAATTTTTTTTTTTTATCACTTATTTTAGTGCAGTTACACACATGAACATACCGGAAGTCTTAAGAAATGTTTTTTTTACAAACAATCACTACCCAAAGGTTAAAGGGGAACTTTTTCTCATTTCACCAAAAGGAAAATACTCATTTTATCACCGAATTGAACTTCAAACTAACAATTATTAGCCGAGTTCAAGTCCATGTACCATTTTACACATTTTTTGTTCATACTGTGTTCAGCTAAAATTACAAACGAAACTTGTACACGTGCTCAACCCGTTCCAGCAAAATGAAAATGAGAGTTTTTCATCATTTCACCTTGGATTCGCATTGTAAAACAGTTTGATTGACGTATTTCGCTCGCCAACTACTTTATCGAACTTTTTTGTTCATAACTTTATCAGCGGAAATGATCCGCTGACGAGTTATTCACGAAAAACGGTTCATTTTGCCAAACTGCTCATTCCGCGAGAGTGAGAAAAGTGGGAAAAAAATGAAAGAATTTTTTTTTTTTATCATTGATTTTAGTTCGCTTTCATGCATGCATAAACATGCAGGAAGGTTTAAGAACTGGGTTTTTTTTTACAAACAATCACTACCCGGAAGTTAAAGGGGAACTTTTTCTCATTTCACCAAATGGAAATTTCTAATTTTTCATGTTCAAACTAACAATTGTATGCCGGATTCATTTCTCTGCACCATTTTCCACCTTCTTGTTCAGTGTCTTAGCAAAATAGCGATATACTAAAAAAAAAAAAAAAAAATCATATTTCCAGCAGAACAGCAGAATAGCAGAATGAAATATTTTCATTCTGCCAGCAGAACAGCAGAATAGCAGAATGAAAATTGGACTAAAATGAAATATTTCTTTTATCACTTATTTTAGTGCAGTTACACACATGAACATACCGGAAGTCCTAAGAAATGTTTTTTTTTACAAACAATCACTACCCGAAGGTTAAAGGGGAACTTTTTCTCATTTCACCAAAAGGAAAATACTCATTCTATCACCGAATTTAACTTCAAACTAACAATTATTAGCCGAGTTCAAGTCCATGTACCATTTTACACATTTTTTGTTCATACTGTGTTCAGCTAAAATTACAAACGATACTTGTGCACGTGCTCAACCCGTTCCAGCAAAATGAAAATGAGAGTTTTTCATCATTTCACCTTGGATTCGCATTGTAAAACAGTTTGACTGACGTATTTCGCTCGCCAACTACTTTATCGAACTTTTTTGTTCATAACTTTATCAGCGGAAATGATCCGCTGACGAGTTAATCACGAAAAAACGGTTCATTTTGCCAAACTGCTCATTCCGCGAGAGTGAGAGAAGTGGAAAAAAAATGAAAGAATTTTTATTTATTTTTTATCATTTATTTTAGTTCGCTTTCATGCATAAACATGCAGGAAGGTTTAAGAACTGTTTTTTTTTTAACAAACAATCACTACCCGGAAGTTAAAGGGGAACTTTTTCTCATTTCACCAAATGGAAATTTCTAATTTTTCACGTTAAAACTAACAATTATATGCCGGATTCATTTCTCTGCACCATTGTCCTCCTTGTTCAGTGTCTTAAGCATAACAGCGATATACTAAAATAAAAAGAATCATATTTCCAGCAGAACAGCAGAATAGCAGAATGAAAATTGGACTAAAATGAAAGTTTTTTTATAACTTATTTTAGTACAGTTTCACATGTGAACATACCGGAAGTCTTAAGAATTTTTTTTAACCAGTTTTAACGCTTACCAATTACTTTATCTAACGTTTATGTTCATTACTTGATCAGCGGAAATGATCCGCTTACAAGTTATTCACGAAAAACGATATTTTGCCAGACTACTTATTCCGCGAGAGTGAGAAAAGTGGGGGAAAAATGAAAGATATTTTTATCATTGATTTGAGTTCGCTTTCATGCATGAACATGCAGGAAAGTTTAAGAACTGTTTTATTACAGATAATCACTACCCGGAAGTTAAAGGGGAACTTTTGCTCATTTCACCAAAAGGGAAATTCTCATTTTTCACCGAATTTACGTTGAAAACAACACATATTATCCGGGTCCACGTCTGTGAAACACATTTTTGTTCATACTGTCTCCAGCTTAATTTATAAACGAAAGTTGTATACGTGCACAATCCGTTGCAGCAACATAAAAATGTGATTTATTCATCCTTTCACAACGGATTTGCATTTTAAAACATTTGGTCCGACGTATTTATTAACTTTTTATTGATCTAACCTTTTTGTTCATTATTTTATCAGTGGAAATAAACACTTAAAAAAGTTATTCACGAAAAACATTTCATTCATTATACAATTCTATAGTTAAAGACGCGACGCAAAATCAAATAAAGTCTACGAATCGTGATGTATGGTTGTTTACGAGTGTTATATTTACCAAAAAAAAATTAACACGATAACATTTGACAAAACATATGCAGTACAAAACACACCAGAAACAGATAAACAATTAAATAATTAAGTCACTGGTATATCTGGCAAACCGTGTTACATGGCTATACTCCAGCACACCTTGTTACATTGCTATTGCTGCATACTGTGTTACTACTAGTGTAACATACAGTGTTGCATTGCTATATATATTCCATTGTATTACTTTTATATATCTTGTTCAATGATTTACATTGCCATAACTAGCACATTGGATTCATCTGATACACTGTGTTACATCGTTACAACTAGCAAACTGTATTTTAAGGCTATATCTAGCTCACTATGATACATTGCTATATCTGCGACAACGTGTTACACGGATATATCTTGTATATTGCGTTATATTGATAGTGTAGCACACTGGGTAACATTGTGATATCTAGAACACTGTGTTACATAGTTATATCTGGCACACCGTGTTATGCGAATATATCTAGCAGACATTGTTACATTGCTATTGTAGCATACGGTGTTATATTGCTATTTGTAGCACACTATGGTACATTGCTATATCTGCGACACCGTTTTACACGGCATTGCGTTATATCATTAATGCAGGAGACTGTGTTACATTGTTATATCTAAAACACGGTGTTACATAGCTATATCTGGCACACCGTGTTACGTGGATATATCTATCAGACCATGTAACATTGCTATTGTAGCATACTGTGTTACATTGCTAGTTGTAGCACACTGTATAACATAGCTTTATCAAGCACATTGTGTTACATGGTTATATCTTGTACATTGTGTTACTATGCTTTTGTAGCAATCTGTGCTCCATTGCTATATTTAGCACACTGTATTACATCTGGTACACTGTTACATTGTTATATCTAGCATAGTTTGTTACATGGCTATATCAAGTACACTGTATTACATGAACGTTCATATGTTTAGCATACTGTGTTACATTGCTATATTTATCATCCTGTCAAACGTTGCTAATTGTAACACACTGCGTTACCGTATGATAGCTATACGTGTGATACATAACTAAATGTAGTATACCGTATTGCATTGTTATAAACAAGTAAAGTGTGGTACATCGTTATTTCTCGTTAACTTACTGTACTGCCAGGATATAACTAGAATATTATATTGCATTGCTATATCTAACATATAGTGTTAGCTGCCATATTGTATATTTATAATAATAGTAATAATGATAATAATTATAATGATAATAATGATAATAATTATAATGATAATAATAACAATAATAATAATAATAATGATAATAATAGTAATGATGATGATGATGATGATGATGATGATGATGACGATGACGATAACGATAGTAATAATAACGATGAATATTAATATTTTATGCATATATGTTGTAACTTAATTTCGCATTGCCAGATATTACACATATATTAATATATATATTATATACAAACAAAAAGTACCTTTGACTCTGAAAATATCACGAAATTTGATGAAAAAATAGTTGCGAAATAATTACAGACAAAACAACTTATATGCATATTCCTAAATTAAAATTGTTTTAGTGTGTAAGCGGACATATTACCTACGTTTTCGTTCCATCCGCATTCACGCTGTGCAATTCAGACGTTCTGGTGCGGTGCATTGTGTGTATGTGTATATTACAAGGGTCAGCGATTTATCCGACCTGTCAATCAAACGTCCAGATGTAAGCTAAAGAATAACTGACCAATCGATAATCGGCGCTTCATGATTCGCCACTTTCGCGAATAAAATTGATAAATATTAGATCAGTGACTTAATTAAGTACTGGTCCGCGACCAAGTGGTCTTAAGCGCCGGGTGATACCGCATAAAGCTTCGATTATAAAACCTCATAGAGCGTCCCGCCGTCGGGGTGCCACATAATCCCGCATAGTGAGCTCTTCGTTTGGATATATTGACTTCAATATAAATAAAGAATATTTAGAGAACTAGTACAACATCTACCACTTCTTCTACATCAACAACGATAAAATCACCATTGCTGTCGATTCCATTACCATTAACTTCATTCGAATTACCGTGCACACGTGAGAACAAGAAAAAAATTGATACAAAGGCATCAATTCGCCGCAAAAAAAAACCCTACAAAACCATCATCATCGCCATCGCCATCGTCATCGTTACTATTACTATTACTAGTATTATTGTCATTATTGTTATAACTTTATCATTATTATTTTCATCACTATTCGTTTATATTTACTGAATGTTTTATTCATGAAATGAGACAAGTTCACCTTTAACTAAATAATGTATCAACACTTTCTTAGTGTATGTATTCACAGTAAACAAGGGCCAAACGACGATAAAAACTCTGCATTCTTTTATTTGTTCATATTTCATTCAGCAGTATGGAAATAGTGGAGAAATCATAATAGACAGCAAAAGTGTTTGGTCATCAAAATACATTTTTTTTTCATTTTGTGGAGTCTTACTTGATTGAAACAATTTTGCTGTCTATTATGTTGATACATTATTTAGTTAAAGGTGAGCTTTTCTTATTTCATGACAAAATCATTCAGTTAATAGAAGTTAAAACGAAGAGTTATGGGCCTGGTTCACCACAGTCTCCGCCAAGATTGATATACGGCAAAGTGTCTCATAATCATTTGTCTATCATTTCTGATAAAAGTGGGAAAGTTATCGGTTACTTGCTGAGTTGTGTGTTCTTCAGTACAGGTTAACCTTCAAGATTCCCGGTAAAGAGTGGTTCACATTAACTGATCGTCTCTTAACCCTTGATGGCATAAACATGAAGCTAAACATTCAGTCAATCAATCAATTATTCTAAGGTCTTGCTCCACGAGTTGAAGTGGGTATGCTAAATAAAACGTATAATGTGCTGAAAATGGCGTTAAACCACCATTCATTTATTAAACCCATTATCGGCTAGCGGACGATTACCTCTACGTTTGAAATGGAAGAGAATTAAACTATCAACCGATGTTTCGGGAGAGTAATGATCGGAGGGTCATGGGTTCAATCCTCAACCATGGCTATTTGTGGTTACATAGCTTTATCCAGGATGACATATTTTCGACTAATTTATTATTATCATTATCATCATAATCATCATTATTATCATTATTATTATTATATTTATTAATGTAATCATTATTATTATCATTATTTTTATTATTTTACAATATGGCAGCTAATACTATATGCTAGATATAGCAATGCAATAAATTTCTAGTTATATCCTGGAATTACAGTAAGTTAACAAGAAATAACGATGTACCACACTTTGCTTGTTTATAACAATGCTATACGGTGTGCGACATCTAGTTATGTATCACAAGTATAGCTATCATACGTTAACACAGCCTGCTAGAATTAGCAATGTACCAGATATAGTCATGTACAAAGTGTGTTAGATATAGCAACGTTTGACAGGATGATAAATATAGCAATGTAACACAGTATGCTAAACATATGAACGTTCATGTAATACAGTGTACTTGATATAGCCATGTAACAAAGTATGCTAGATATAACAATGTAACAGTGTACCAGATGTAATACAGTGTGATAAATATAGCAATGTAGCACAGATTGCTACAAAAGCAAATTAACACAATGTACAAGATATAACCATGTAACACAATGTGCTAGATAAAACGGTGAAACATACGTATCATATGTAATACAATGTGCTGGATAAAGCTATGTAACACAGTGAGCTACAACTAGCAATGTAACACAGTATGCTACAATAGCAATGTTATATGGTCTGATAGATATATCCGCGTAACACGGTGTGCCAGATATAGCTATGTAACACCGTGTTTTAGATATAACAATGTAACACAGTCTCCCGCATTAATGATATAACGCAATGTACTAGATATATCCGTGTAAAACGGTGTCGCAGATATAGCAATGTACCATAGTGTGCTACAAATAGCAATATAACACCTTATGCTACAATAGCAATGTAACAATGTCTGCTAGATATATCCGCATAACACGGTGTGCCAGATATAGCTATGTAACACAGTGTTCTAGATATCACAATGTTACCCAGTATGCTACACTATCAATATAAGGCAATGTACTAGATATATCCGTGTAACACGTTGTCGCAGATATAGCAATGTAACATAGTGAGCTAGATATAGCCTTAAAATACAGTTTGCTAGTTGTAACGATGTAACACAGTGTATCAGATGAATCCAATGTGCTAGTTATGGCAATGTAAATCAGTGAACAAGATATATAAATGTAATACAATGGAATATATATAGCAATGCAACACTGTATACTACACTAGTAGTAACACCGTATTCAGCAATAGCAATGTAACAAGGTGTGCTGGAGTATAACCATGTAACACGGTTTGCCAGATATACCAGTGGCTTAATTATTTAATTGTTTATCTGTCTCTGGTGTGTTTTGTGCTGCATATTTTTTGTCAAATGTTATCGTGTTAATTTTTTTTGGGTAAATATAACACTCGTAAACAACCATACATCACGATTCGTAGACTTTATTTGATTTTGCGTCGCGTCTTTTACTATAGAATTGTATAATGAATGAAATGTTTTTCGTGAATAACTTTTAAAGTGTTTATTTCCACTGATAAAATAATGAACAAAAAGGTTAGATCAATAAAAAGTTAATAAATACGTCGGACCAAATGTTTTAAAATGCAAATCCGTTGTGAAAGGATGAATAAATCACATTTTTATGTTGCTGCAACGGATTGTGCACGTATACAACTTTCGTTTATAAATTAAGCTGGAGACAGTATGACGAAAATGTGTTTCACTGACGTGGACCCGGCTAATAAGTGTTAGTTTCAAGGTTAATTCGGTGAAAAATGAGAATTTCCCTTTTGGTGAAATGAGCAAAAGTTCCACTTTAACTTCCGGGTAGTGATTGTTTGTTATAAAACAGTTCTTAAGCCTTCCTGCATGTTCATACATGAAAGCGAACTAAAATCAATGATAAAAAAAATGAAAAAAATTCTTTCATTTTTTTTCCACTTTTCTCACTCTCGCTGAATGAGCAAAATAAATCGTTTTTCGTGAATAACATGTAAGCGGATCATTTCCGCTGATCAAGTAATGAACAAAAAAGTTAGATAAAGTAATTGGTTAGCGAAATGTCAGGCAAAATGTTTTACAATGCGAAACCAAGGTTATATGATGTAAAAATCTCATTTTCAATTTGCTGGAACGGGTTGTGCACGTGTACAAGTTTCGTTTGAAATTTTAGCTGAACACAGTATGAACAATAAATGTGTAAAATGGTACATGGAGTTGAACTCGGCTAATAATTGTTAGTTTGAAGTTCAATTCGGTGATAAAATGAGTATTTTCCTTTTGGTGAAATGAGAAAATGTTCCTCTTTAACCTTCGGGTAGCGATTGTTTGAAAAAAAAAAACACATTTCTTAAGACTTCTGGTATGTTCATGTGTGTAACTGTACTAAAATAAGTGATAAAAACAATTTTCATTTTAGTCCAATTTTCATTCTGCTATTCTGCTGTTCTGTTGGCAGAATGAAAATATTTCATTCTGCTATTCTGCTGTTCTTCTGGAAATATCAAAAAAAAATTTTTTTAGTATATCGCTATTTTGCTTAAGACACTAAACAAGAAGGTAGAAAAATGGTGCAGAGAAATAAATCAGACTCATAATTGTTAGTTTGAACGTAAATTCGGTGAAAAATGAGAATTTTCAATTTGGTGAAATGAGAAAAAGTTCCCCTTTAACTTTCAGGTGGTGATTGTTTGTAAAAAAATCTCTAAAGCCTTCATGCATGTTTATGTATGTAATTGTACTAAAATAAGTGATAAAAAACAATTTTCATTTTTGTCCAATTTTCAATCTGCTATTCTGTTGTTCTGCTGGCAGAATGACAATATTTCATTTTGCTATTCTGCTGTTCTGCTGGAAATATAAAATTAATTTTTTTTGTTAGTATATTGCTATTGTGCTTAAGACACTAAACAAGAAGGTAGAAAGTGATGCAGAGAAATAAATCAGACTCATAATTGTTAGTTTGAACGTAAAGTCGGTGAAAAATGAGAATTTTCCTTCTGGTGAATTGATAAAAAGTTCCCCTTTAACTTCCGGGTGCTGATTGCTTGTAAAAAACATATCTTAAGAATAACGATGTGTTACTGCATGTTAATGCACTAGAATAAGTAATAAAATAAAAACATCATTTTGTCTAATTTTCATTCTGCTATTCTGCTATTCTGCTGGCAGAATGAAAATATTTCATTCTGCTGTTCTGCTATTTTGCTGGCAGAATGAAACAATTTCATTCTGCTATTCTGCTGTTCTGCTGGCAGAATGAAAAAAATTCATTCTGCTATTCTGCTATTCTGCTAACTTTACCGAGCCATATATATAGTAGTCTTAATTGGCGAACATATCACACATTTTGATTTGCTATTTTGAAAAGGTAGTCTCGCGTTATATTATCAATAACGATTTAACATTCGTGGCACTAATAAGGTTTTATTATACATGGATCAGCACTACGTCATATTTGTTTGTACCGCAGAGTAAGGGTGCCAGGGGCTATACAGTTGTCAAGATGAAAGCAAAGTGCAGTCTTCTCAGAAGACACTGCTTTTGCCTGTGTTCATCGTTGTCACCAAACCGTTTGAAGCACATTCCTAGATATAGGATGAAACATAATGCGATGGATTAACTTGACTGATCACATCAGGTTTAGATATTCAATAGTTTATAAGCTAATTGCCATTGTTCTGTGTAATTCAGCAGGTATCCGTATTGTCGCTTAATTCCCATGCTCTTGCTGCTTTGGGTTCTACATCGGGTACACACAGACTTGAGCATTGTGTTTTTATGCCGTACACACGTGCATACTGTAGATTGTGTAAGAGAATCTATATAATAAGTCTGCTTAGGGCCTTTGTTTACAATGTCTGCTATTGCGATATGACAAAGGGGAATGAGTGAGGTTGGGTGCACTTGTTGATCAGGTTTAAGTTTCCCAGGAGCAACATCGCTGCATGATGTTCTAAGACGGAAACCCCATAGTATCTTGTTTTCTTCAGCATGTGTTATAGTGTACTTTTAAGTTATATATATGGTCACTGTATTTATGCTGTTTTGATGCGTCAGTTGGTTAACACCTCTCGTGTTGGGCATTTAATTTATTTTTATTGAGCAGTGGTAGATTGTCAGAAATCAATCCAATTCTATTTCTAGTTTAATATTATTATCCAATAAAGAAATGTTATAAATGTATAGTAGTTCATTCTCATTGACCATAAAGTTATAACACAAAAAAAAGAAAGAACGTTTGAGCAAGAACTTGTATAGAATGATATGAAACTTGCATTTCGTGACATAATATTGATGACATAGCACACGAAGGATTAATAATTTGCAAATTAATTATTCATCATTCACATTCAACCGATTTTTTGTATATAAAATGTAAGTTGTATATAATCGTAGGTGTTTACACATGTTTCGATCACGCAAAATGATCGTGAATCAAAGTTTTTTAAGGTTTGAAGGAAAAGCTATTGTAATTTGTCGTTAGTTTAGCTACAGTATACAAATTTTGTAATCAAAAGTACCTCAACAATTTTAAACACACATTTCTGGGAATGGTATTGTTTTGACGAGAATTTCATTCTGCAATGCAAGAAATCTGATTTGTGTTCCTGAGATGAATGGAAGTTACGATAATTGAAAACGAGATATTGCGAGATTTTGCGTGAATACGCGTGCGTTCACGAAAGCTCAATCAGTTGAATTTCCTTCTCTATATAATCCCTTGGTTTGAGCAATTCAAGGAAGAGAATATGTCCACAAATTCTAAATACGTAAAACAGAAATTAGACGTGTGTTAAGAATTTTTTTGATATCTTACATGCTTTTTTTATATGAACAGTAATACAAAAATGATCTTATCGCTCTTTGTTTTCATCTATTATCTATGTATCTACTCTATAGATATCTACAAAATATCAGCAAGCACGCAGATGAGTGCTAAAATGTCATAACATGAAATATATTGTGAGATCCAGTTCACCCCTTATAAAACTGTAAATTGTAGATCTTTTGACACACACACACACACACACACACACACACACACACACACACACATGACAGCAGGAAAATATTAAAAGTATTAACATTGCATTCAACCGTAAACAATGTCATTCAATAGAGATGCAAAATAAACTGCACTGTTTACCACTGAGGAGACTGGTTGACGTTCTTAATGTAAGATAAAGTTAGACAACAACAGAAAACAGAACCTAACCTAGCAGCAGATACTTCGACGTATGAGCACAAGTAATGCATACTTTACGAAAAAAAAAAATATATATATATATTTTCGGGATATTTGCTTCAGTGTTACCATAGAAAGTCACATTTTTATGGGAAACCTTAATATGAAGATTAAAATATGAATTGTGCCATAGCCATTTTATGTTAACCTCGGAACGAAATATTTCACATTTTCATATTAAATTACTGTACGATTTCGTGGTAGTGATACTTTACCTAAACTTGGACCATTTAATACTTTATTTAACTGGTGATATCTCTGTCGTGTCTAAATATCATAAACTGTACGATAAAAAAGAAACATATATAGTAGGATACATAGTTATAAAGAACGGTGTCGTTCGTAGTGACACCTGTCTAGTACACTATTATCTTCAATCCAATTTCTTATTGAGAGACATGTTATCAATTAAATTAATATAATATAAGTATGTGTAGCATAAGCAGTAAATACCTTTCCAAACTGGTGACTTCTGCTACCTCGTCTTCTGTATCCATATAGTTTCTATTCTATATATATATATATACTGTTGTTGTTTTTTGTGCTCTTGTGATAGCTGTGTTTTTCACTTGCTACTACTTCTGACTGATGACTGTTCTATATACATGTTTTGTTGTTTTTGTGCTATTGTGGTAGCAGTGTCTTTCGCTTGTTACTTCTTCTGACTGATGGCTATTCTATATACATGTAAATATTTTGTTGTTTTTGTGCTAGTGTGATAGCTGTGTCCTTCGGTTGTTACTTCTTCTGACTGATGACTATTCTATATACATGTGTTGTTGTTTCTGTGCTAGTGTGATAGCTGTGTCATTCGCTTGTTACTTCTTCTGACTGATGACTATTCTATATACATGTACATATTTTGTTGTTTCTGTGCTATTGTGATAGCTGTGCCATTCGCTTGTTACTTCTTCTGACGTGTGACTATCCTAAATACATGTTTTGTTGTTTCTGTGCTAGTGTGATAGCTGTGTCCTTCGCTTGTTACTTCTTCTGACTTGTGCTATTCTATATACATGTTTTGTTGTTTCTGTGCTAGTGTGATAGCTGTGTCGTTCGCGTGTTACTTCTTCTGGCTGATGACTATTTTATATACATGTTTTGTTGCTTCTGTGCTAATGTGATAGCTGTGTCTTTCGTTTGCTACTATTTCTGACTGAAGACTGTTCTCTATACATGTTTTGTTGTTTTGTACTAGTGTGATAGCTGTGTCCTTCGGTTGCTACTATTTCTGACTGAAGACTGTTCTATATACATGTTTTGTTGTTTCTGTGCTAGTGTGATAGCTGTGTCATTAGCTTGCTACTTCTTCTGGCTGATGACTGTTCTATATAAATGTTTTGTTGTTTTTGTCTAGTGTGATGGCTGTGTCATTCGCTTGTTACTTCTCCTGACTTATGACTATTCTATATACATGTTTGGTTGTTTTTGTACTAGTGTGATAGCTGTGTCCTTCGTTTGATACTTCGTCTGACTGATGACTATTCTAGATACATGTTTTGTTGTTTTTGTCCTATTGTGACAGCTGCGTCATTCGCTTGTTACTTCTTCTTACTTATGACTGTTCTATATATTTTTTTTGTGCTAGTGTGAAAGCTTTGTCCTTCGCTCACTACTTCTCCTGACTTATGACTATTCTATATACATGTTTCGTTGTTTCTGTGCTAGTGTGATAGCTGTGTCCTTTGCTTGTTACTTCTTCTTACTGATGACTATTCCATATATATGTTTTTTTTGATTCTGTGCTAGTGTTATTGCTGTGTCCTTCGCTCACTACTTCTCCTGACTTATGACTATCTATTCTATATACATGTTTTGTTGTTTCTGTGCTAGTGTGATAGCTGTGTCCTTCGCTTGTTACTTCTTCTTACTGATGACTATTCCATATACATGTTTTGTTGATTCTGTGCTAGTGTGATAGCTGTGTCCTTCGCTTGTTACTTCTTCTGGCTGATGACTATTCCATATACATGTTTTGTTGATTCTGTGCTAGTGTGATAGCTGTGTCATTCGCTTGTTACTTCTTCTGGCGTATGACTATTCCATATATATGTTTTGTTGATTCTGTGCTAGTGTGATAGCTGTGTCTTACGCTTGTTACTTCTTCTGGCTGATGACTATTCCATATACATGTGTTGTTGATTCTGTGCTAGTGTGATAGCTGTGTCTTACGCTTATTACTTTTCATCACTTCACTTATAACTATTCTATATACATGTTTTTTCTGTGCTAGTGTAATAGCTGTGTCATTCGCTTGCTACATATCTTGCTGGATTTAATATAGTTTCTCATTTTCCATTTTTACAACATCTTTGAAACAAAACAGATCACCTTTTTACAAATTTAATATGGAGAAAGTATGACTTAGCTGACAATTATAATGTTTATGATATGCTAGCATAATTTGTTCTAATAACTGATAATATCAATGTTATCTCATTAAATTATTACTTTAAAACACGCGCCATTCCAAGATAAGAAAAGAAATGGCAGAATTCGTTTTAATCATTGACTTAAAATATACATTCAAACCTGTGTAAGTGATCACCTCTATTAAGCAGCCACCTGTCGTAAGCAACAATATTTTCTATTTCTCATTTCTTTACTTTCAGTATAAATG